>SJYV01016732.1:1772903-1824169 GCA_006410875.1 Neotragus pygmaeus | reverse complement strand
GGAGAGTGAAAAAGTTGGCTTAAAGCCCAATATTCAGAAAACAAAGATCATGGCATCTGGTCCCATCGCTTCATGGGAAATAGATGGGGAAACAGTGGAAACAGTGCCAGACTTTATTTTTGGGGGCTCCAAAATGATTGTAGATGGTGGTTGCAGCCACGAAATTAAAAGACACTTACTCCTTGGAAGGAAAGTTATGACCAACCTAGAGAGCATATTGAAAAGCAGAGACATTACTTTGCCAACAAAGGTCCATCTAGTCAAGGCTATGGTTTTTCCAGTGGTCATGTATGGTTGTGAGAGTTGGACTGTGAGGAAAGCTGAGCACTGAAGAATTGATGCTTTTGAACTGTGGTGTTGGAGAAGACTCTTGAGAGTCCCTTGGACTGCAAGGAGATCCAATCAGTCTATCCTAAAGGAGATCAGTCCTGGGTGTTCATTGGAAGGACTGATTCTAAAGCTGAAACTCCAATACTTTGCCACCTCATGCTAAGAGTTGACTCGTTGGAAAAGACCCTGATGCTGGGGGTGATTGGCAACAGGAGGAGAAGGAGATGACAGAGGATGAGATGGCTGGGTGACGTCACTGACTCGATGGATGTGAGTCTGAGTGAACTCTGGGAGTTGGTGATGGACAGGGAGGCCTGGAGTGCTGTGGTTTATGGGGTCCCAAAGAGTTGGACACGACTAAGGGACTGAACTGAACTGAACTGAGTCTGAATATCAAAAGATTATTGTTAATTAAAAAAAAAATATATATATATATATTTATCTTAAGTAAAGGAATTCAGCACTTTTCTATGTTGGGAAGATGCAAGATCCTGGGCTCACTAAAATCATCTCTTTGATAAGCACCTTAATTATCTGGAGCCAGTATCCTGCGTTTTCACATCCTGAGTTTCTTCAGGGCTCAATATAAGGAGTGGCTGCAGTCTGATAGCTACTAAATGAAGGTATTCTTTCCTTCCTCAGTGAGAGGGACTCTTTTAAAGTGACCAGTTCATGATGATGTTTCTCATTCAAATATAATTTTTACACATTTTATCTCTTAGTAACTTTCTTGTTATGTTAAGTAATTTAGTTGTAAAAAAAGATATAGTTTAAATAATAATTTTAAATGGACAAACAACAGATTCTGGTGTGTGTATAATAGAATCTCATTGTGGTTTAAATCGCATCTCCTTTTCTTGGGTTCCAAAATCAATGCAGATGGTTAGTGCATCTATGAAATTAAAAGACACTTGCTTCTTGAAAGAAAAGTTATAACAACTCTAGACAGCATATTAAAATTAGAGACATTACTTTGTCAACAAAGGTCCATCTAGCCAAAGCTATGGTTTTTCCAGTAGTCATGCATGCATGTGATTTTGGACCATAAACAAGGCTGAGCACTGAAGAACAGATGCTTTCAGACTGTGGTGTTGGAGAAGACTCTTGAGAGTCCCTTGGACTGCAGGGAGATCCAACCAGTCAATCCTAAAGGAAAGCAATCTTGAATATTCATTGGAAGGACTGACGCTGAAGCTGAAACTCCAATGCTTTGGCCACCTGATGTGAAGAGTTGACTCACTGGGAAAGACCTGATGCTGGGAAAGATTGAAGGCAGGATGAGAAAGGGACAACAGAGGATGAGATGGTTGAATGGCATCACTGACTCAATGGACATGAGTTTGAGTAAGCTCCGGGAGTTGGTGATGGACAGGGAAGCCTGGCGTGCTGCAGTCTCTGGGGCTGCAAGAAGTCAGCGACAACTGAGCAATTGAACAACATATATGCATTGTCTTAGAGACATATAAGAACAAAGGTTGTAAAGAGAAAATAAACAAACATAAAATTAGAATTCCATATAGATTAATAAAAAATTAAATGTCTAAAAAAAGTAAATTTAATTATCCCAAACATCTTTTATATTTCTTTTGTTTACTAGTTTAATTGGCAAGTGACAGTAGGGAAAAATTATTAGGTCACAAAAGTCTAGTTTGAATGAAAACCTTTTAACTCACTGTAACAAACAAATAGAAATTTTGGTTTATATGAGACTATTCCTACTTAAGACTATAATAAACTTATTAACAAGCATTCCCCTAAATGCTCCCAAACATGGGAGCACACAAATTGTAACACAGCCCTGCTTAGGAATCTAATTGGATCTATCAAAGTAAATAAAATTAAAACAGACAGTTTAAGAAAATGATTATCTTTATTTTTTTTGTCTATTTACTTATTTGATCAACAAAATACTTTTACACAGTAAATTTAACTGAAGGTGATTTCTCCAGAGAGAAGACA
Organism: Neotragus pygmaeus; assembly: GCA_006410875.1. Lineage (NCBI taxonomy): Eukaryota > Metazoa > Chordata > Mammalia > Artiodactyla > Bovidae > Neotragus > Neotragus pygmaeus. The sequence goes on along the minus strand of SJYV01016732.1, from coordinate 1,821,880 downwards.
TAGCCCTTGGAGTGTCACTTGTAAACTATTCCTTTCCTGCTTGGGGAGTCAGATAAATACCCCTTTGGCCGTTCTTATTTCTAACCCCCACTAGCTCAGGTGATTTTAGAATTAATATTTAAAGGTCATTGCATCACCTAGACATTCCAAAGGACGCACCTGAGATCCCCCTTGGCCCTTACAAAACTCAGTGTTGAAAACAGTTCTTGAAAACTAATTCCCCCTCAGATGGTGACTATGTGATATAAACGCTGTGCCCTTACTGCCTCCTGGGCTGCCAAGGGCAAGGAATCAAACCAGCCAACTGCCTAAACATAGCTGCTCCGTGGAATGGTTAAACTCAAATAATACTATGTGTGGCCGGGATGTGATATTGGACACAAAGAAAACTAAGGTGTATTTGAGACTCACTGAAAGAAAACTACTCTCTGGCCATATAAGTTTATGAGTGTAGAATTCAGTGAAACATATCATCACTGGGATTTTATAAAGTTCCCATGACACAAGACTTAGAAGCCACTTTTCTTGGTAGATGAATCATCTTCCTTCTTAATAGATGAATCTAAATAAAAGTTCTGCAGCCACACTGGAAAGCAGAGTGCCTTCTCCAACAGGATGTACAGGTAATCTGCTTTGGGGAAGTGGGGAGGATTCTGAGGTGGGTTTATGGCTAAGGAGTTAATGAGTAGGAATCAGAATTTCTCTTTGGCCGAGCTTTGGACTTGCTAAGAATGGACAGGACCAGGTAACTGACTGAGCCGCCTCAGTGAGTCCTGCGGGGAACCAAAGACAAAGCTGGAAATCACTGGTAACTATTCAGCGTTCAAGCAGAAAGAGCCTTGTAATCAAGACCCAAAGACATGAGAAACAGAGTCGAGAGACATGAACAGAATCTGGCCATGGAGGAGAAATTTGGGATATGGACAGTGAGGACAGTATCTAAGGATGAAAGACAGAAGTTCATCTAAATATCTGTGCAAGAGAGGAATATGAGTGAATGTTCTATTCCTATTTTAAACAGGCCTCTTAATGTGAGCAGAAAAAATGGGTAGAGATTTCCTACTAAGGGACAGTCAATAGCCGCAGTGGATATTTCCAACAGAAGGTAAGAGCTCTGAACTCTCACTGTCCTACAGGATTAATTTCCAAACCTGTTTGCTACACTGTATTGGAGAGAGGTCCAGAATGTGTGGTACTGGGCAGAGTCTGCTTTCCTGGCTGCTACTCTTTCCTGTAGCATGAAATATCTGAAACACTCCACTTGCTGGCTTTCCTAGAGATTTCAACTGACCTGGGAACACATCCATCCCAGTAATGCTCCTCCAGGTGGGCCCAGGAGTTCACACTGAGTCCCACCCACTTTTTTTCCCCAGTCATCTCTTTAGTCTTACAGCTATACTTACAGTAGAAAATACTTGTGTAAATAAATATATATATGTTGGAAATACTTTTATTTCCTCCTTTCTGAGTGAAAGTACCCACAGTAATTATGAATTGCTCTCCTCCAAAATAATTCTAAAATTTACTTTACAACTTCTCTTGGTAAAGGTATATAAGGTATATAAAGTATATACAAGTATGTAATAGCTGTATTAACAGAAACAACCTTAGTCTCTAATAGAGCTTCACCATATGTGAGAATTTAGGTGACTTTTGCCTAGACTTACAATCTCAAATAATAACAGTAATGGGCAGTTAGGAGTAGATGTTTTTTAAGAATTTTATATATAATCTCATATTTAATCCTAGAACCTTTCTTACTACTGTTATTAATTTGCATTTTAAACATAAGGAAATCCAAACAAGGAGTTTTATGCATCATGTACAAAGTCATGTATCTAATTAGAGATAGAGCTGAAATTTGAACCTAGTCTGATGCAGGAGCCCACATTTTTAGCCACTATTTCTGATGCCCATTTATTCCCTAGGTGTCAGCATCTTAGATCTGATTTTGTACTCAGTTACTTAGTCGTGTTCAGCTCTTTGTGACTGTAGCCCACCAGGTTCTTCTATTCATTGAATATTCCAGGCAAGAATACTGGGAGCAGGTTGCCATTATGTTAAACCAAATATAACTTGATTTTTCTCTGGGCCTTTGAATACAAACTTCATGTTCATGCAAACTAAATATCTGTCAGAAACATTTTCCAAGAGCAATCATATTGCTTTCTTAAGGATTTGTCAAATTCACTCAATGTAATGTCATTATTGGCCCTCACTAAATCTCAATTGGAGTTCCCATTGTAGCAATTACAGTTATATATTTACTCTTTACATGCATATTCTTCAATGGATATCATATCTTGATCATCTTTTTGTTTCAAGTGATTGACACAAACTGAGGCCATAATAGAAAGCAAAAACATTTACAAATAATGGTGATATGAACAGAGGACAAATACAATGGAAAAATTCCAGTGTAGCCTGAGGTCACCAAGGAAAACCCCCTGTTATCAGGGGAGGGGAGAGGTCTGGGGAAAAAGACTTTTGGCTCCCATGGCTGTTTATATTATTTCTAGGGAAAGGCCTTTGTAAATGGACTTGAAGAACCACAGCACTGTCACAGAGTTCATCCTCCTCGGACTGTCTGCCAACCCTCACACCCAGGCTCTGCTCTTTGTGATATTCCTGGGGATTTACCTCCTGTCCGTGATGGGGAACCTGCTGATGCTGCTGGTGATCAGGGCTGATTCCCACCTCCACACGCCCATGTACTTCTTCCTGAGCCACCTCTCTTTCATTGATATCTGCTTCTCTTCAGTCACCGTGCCCAAGATGTTGGAGAACCTCCTGTCTCGAAGGAAAACTATATCGGTAGAGGGCTGCCTAGCTCAGGTCTTCTTTGTGTTTGCTGCTGCAGGGACGGAAGCCTGTCTGCTTTCAGTGATGGCCTATGACCGCTATGCCGCGATCTGCCACCCTCTGCTCTATGGACAGATCATGAGTAAACAGGTGTACATGCAGCTTGTGTGGGGCTCGTGGGGCCTGGGCTTTCTGGATGCACTCATCAACATCTTCCTAGCTGTGAACATGATCTTCTGTGAGGCCAAAATCATCCCTCACTTCAGCTGTGAAATGCCCTCTCTCCTCTCCCTGTCCTGCTCTGATATCTCCAGAAACCTCATTGCCTTGCTCTGTTCCACTCTGCTGCATGGGCTGGGAACCTTCCTTCTGGTCTCCCTGTCCTATGCCCGCATTATCACCGCCATCCTGAGCATCAGCTCTACCTCAGGCAGAAGCAAGGCCTTCTCCACCTGCTCTTCCCACCTCACTGCAGTGACACTGTACTTTGGCTCAGGTTTGCTCCGCCATCTCATGCCAAATTCAGGATCACCTGCAGAACTGATCTTCTCTGTGCAATATACTGTCATCACGCCCATGCTGAATCCCCTCATTTACGGTCTGAAAAACAAGGAGGTGAAGGTGGCTCTGAAAAGAACTTTGGAAAAGTATTTGCAGCATATCAGATGCTGAAATGAAAATATAGGATAGTGAAGAAGTGGAATAAATCTGCATAGAAAAGGACATTAGGTGAGTTCACAGTAGTAAGGAGCACTGTTGAGTACTTACAACGTCAGATGCTACAACCTACATTAGATATACATGAGAGAATGGCATAAAGTTATAGGAAAGCTCCATTTATTTTCTTTTAAAATAATCACCTTAATCTAGAAAATTTTGTTATGAACAAATTGATCCATTTTTCTCATTCTGAAACATCTGTTTTAGTAAAATTATTAGTTTCATGAATCTATCATTATTTTTACCAACTCTGGAGAATGTGCTAAAAGCCATACATTTGATAAGAATGTAGAGTCCTGGATCTTTAAGAGAAAAAGATCATAGATAAGGGTAGAGGGTTGAAAATAAAAGAAGTCCAACTGGGTGGCCATAGAAGACAGGCATAAAAAGCTAAAAGTTCTGCAGAGAGACAATGAATGTACAGAGATGGAGCTCAGACTCGATAAAATTTCTAAGAATTCATGTATGTGCAGTGAAAAGTGAAAGTCGCTCAGTCGTGTCTGACTCTTTGCAACCCCATGGACTATACAGTTCATGGAATTCTGCAGGCCAGAATACTGGAGTGGGTAGCCTATTCCTTTTCCAGTGGATTTTACTGGCCCAGGAATCAAACCAGGGTCTCCTGCATTGCAGATAGATTCTTTTCCAACTGAGCTATCAGGAAAGCCCCCATGTATGTGCATAGTGCTGGCCAAATCACCAGTGTAAGACACTATAAGGAGGCTCTGTGGCTCCTAGAAACTTTATTTCTCACATAGTCACTATTCAGACTTGCATATTCTCCAATTAGCTGATCTCATCAAGATCTTCCCCATGTAGAGTGTAGGCAATGTGCCTTAGACAAATAATATGATCTTATCACACAGGAGTCTTGAAACCATCTTTGTCCCCCACCTCTCAGCTGTCAAACAATTGGTCACTATGTAGGGGCTGATGGTTTGCTGGTTTTAAGGCACTGCATCAATCTCACATAATTCATTGGTACCTAAAAGACATAAGACCTGTAAGACATAAATCAATTCTCATGCTGCTTCTGCTTTGTTTAATCTGTATTTTGCAATCATCTAAATAACTGTAAAATAAAAAAGGGCAAAAACTAAGCAAAAAAATTTTAATTTACTTAATATTAACTTGAACATTTCTCAGGCCTCTTTCATAAACTCAGTTCCAACTGTCTGCTGCAAAGTCTTTTCAAGGTCATCTAGCCATTTATAACTCATAATTGTGGCCTCTTTTCAATTGATTCTCCAGAAAACTCTACATGCATTATCACCTTCCACAGGCAAAATATTCAAGGCCTTATTTGGTTTCTTTCACCTAAGGTGAAGCACCAGTAAACCTCCAAGGTCAAGCTTCTAATGGTGAAGGAACTGCACCCTGGGATGAAAGCTAGTTTTACAGTCAATGCACAGGTGTCACAGGATGACAGTGCTTGAGAGAAAGATACCAACAAACTCAGTCAAATCCTCTGTGATATAAATAAAGACACGAACTTAACTGCATGAAGACAGCCCTATAAACCAAGAGGCCCAGCACTGTTCTCTCCTTTGGAGGGGCCATGCCCTTGAACTTCAATGACCATAATGTTACCCCACTGCTTACTAGACTGCCTGATCGGTGAAAGGATTCTGTCTAGGCCATAAAGAAGCTCTTCTTGATATTCTCTCAGGGTTTTTTATGTCCATCTGGCCTCCAGAAGTTTGAGAAGACCTTGCTCACATATAATCTTCCCAAGAGGTATAAGCAACTGGTAACAATCCACCATATACCTGAGTGTTTATCATTGAGAGGTTACATTTATGCAGAAATTCTCAGTATTAGTTTACCAGGAACACCATTCCCTTAGTAGGCCTGAAGTTTTTTCCTTCAAAAGGTGACCCAAAAAGGCAATAAATATGCCAGAGAATGAGACTCACAAAGTGACAACTCAAGACAAGTTTTTCAGTTTTACCTTAATTCATTATGTCCTTTGCTTTTTTACTGTTAAAATCTTTGCAATCTATTTTATGCCTTTTATCATTTTATCTTAAAATATCACACAAAAATATACAAAACACATCTGTACAAGTTAGAATAATTACGAAATGAATGCACATGTACTCACTTCTCAGCTTAAGAAAGTATTCGTTTTATCATCTCTTCGCCATGCCTCAAAACTGGCACTACTTTTAATTTTTAATTATTTCCTTGATTTTCATTATGTAATTTAGTTTTACCTGTTTCTGAATTTAAATAAATAGAATTAAGACACATGTATTTTGGAGACCTTGCTTCTTTTCACTCACATGAAGTTATTACTACTCAGAGACTCTGGCTTTGGCACTCACCTATGATGTGTCTAAAGTTACTAACATAGTCTGTTGCTTGTCTTACTAAGGGGCTCTAAGTTTTGGCAACTTTCTCAGGTTAGGGGCTTAGAGATTCAAACGTACTTTCTGATAAGGCCTACACTAGTGTGTAGAAGAATTGAAATTATGACCTGAAAAATTCAGATGGTAAATTCCAACAACCTGGAAATTTTCAGATTCTTAAAAGAATTAAGTTAATTCACTATTTCATTTGGATATTATAGTATCAAAATTCAACAGAATTTGAAAAACCCAGAGATTAAAACAGTTCCTTAAAATTGACCAGTTGGTTTTTCTTTGCCTCTGACAATTGAATTTAACACCTGAGGCTAAATGTTGCTATGCTGGTCAGAATGCAGATATTCTGGATGTATGAAGAGATAAGAGGATAGGACATTGAATGAGTATCTAACAGGAATTTTGTGGAAAAGAGAATGAAGAACTGAGAAATTCCCTGGAATAGCAAGACTGGAACTTGTTATTGTAGGTTCCAAGATTCAGAGTTTGTTTCATTAGCCAAAGCCAATATTATGAACAAGCCTCAGAATTATGGTAAACAGGTCAATATGTTGTTGAGAGGCCACCTGCCAATGAGGTCACAGAGAGGAGCTCAATCTGAGCCACAGAGCAGGGTTAATTCTTGGCACACACACACAAAAAAAGAAATGACTTGGATACTTGGATACTTCCAGAACTGGTGTACTGGTTAAGTGATAGACTTTGAAGTTTTGATTGCAGCTTTATCTCTTAGAGCTATGTAACCTTGATTTTTAAACCTTCGGTGACCTCATAACATATTTTTATGGGGAAAAAATGTGTTAATACTTAGTAAAACATTTAGATGTGACTGCAACATACACTATTATATAGGTAGTTCTTTACATATTTTTTATTTTTGGCTGTGCTGGGTCTTCACTGCTGCACAGGCTTTTCTCTGGTTGTGGTCAGCGGGGGCTACTCTAGTTATGGCGTGCAGGTTTCTCATTGCTGCAGAGGCTTCTCTTGCTGCAGAGCCTGGGCTCTAGAGCATGGGCTCAACAGTTGTGACACATAGGCTTAGTTGCTCCGGGGCATGTGGGGTCTTCCCCAACCAGGATTAAATCAGTGTCTCCTGCAATAGGAGGCAGATTCTTTGCCACTGGGCCACCAGGGAAGCCCTGTTTTTTACATTTTTAAATTCCATGTTAGCTCAACAAAGGCATATAGAATTCTCTTACCTGTGTGTGCTTTATATGGTATCTTACACATCGAGAACTCAATAAATAACTTTTGAAATAATCAATACTTAGTACAACTCATTGCTAAAACAGTGACCAGATATCTGGATAACGGAAAGAGGAAGGAAGAAGAGGAGAGATGTATGATAAGTGCCTCGATAGTTTCTTGGTGGTGCTGATAGCTTTTCCAATGTATATAGGTGAAGCTCACTAATGACATGGAATAAAGTCTGCTAGTGTCAAACCAACAGTGCAAGATTCAGAGAATAAGTCTGGTATATTTCAGATTTAGGAATGACAATGAATTGGGGAAGAAGTGCCTGCAGGGAAGCAGAGAGCCAGCCCAGTAAGATGCATCACCCTGAAGCAGAGGAGCATGGCCAGAGAGGATAAATAAGCAGTCTGCTACCAACTGCTACTGGCAAATGTAGTCAGTAAATTTCTTGTAAAGGAAAATTCAGTGCATCATATAGGTAACAATTCATATAATTTATATATTTCAAGAAGACAGCTGTGGAAAGAATAAGACCTAGTATGAGGAGAAGAAAAAAGGAAGCTGAAGATAAGGGATAAAGATATGAGTGGAAAAGAATTGTTCAATTAAAGTCAAAAGTGTGAAAGGAGGATAAACAGAAAGTACAAAAAAAGGATGTTAGAAATTAATCCAAACAATGGTAATCATAATGGATATAAACGGTTTGATTCTAGATATAAATGGCTTACTTCCACAGTTAAAAAACAAAATTTATAAGCTGTAGAAAAAACTATATATTGTTTAGGGGAAACACCTCTAAAACATAAGGATAAATAGAATTCAAAAAATCAAAGAGTGGAAAAGGCATAAGAGACAAATATAAACCAAATTATTACATTATATCATAGAAAACAAATAAGGCTAAAGAATTTTATGAGATAAAATGTGCCACCCATAATGATAAAAGTTCAAGTGATTGGTTAGAAAATGTAATTTTAAATAGGGGCAAAAATTTTAATCTACAGGGAGAAAGGACTCAAAACTGTAGCTTAAGGTCACAGTGTAAGGAGGAAAATACACTGTTATAGGGCAAGAGGAACAGAAAAAAAGTCTCCTATATACAGGAAAAAGGCAGGGATATTATTAGTCAGAGGAAAAAAAGATACCCTATCTATAGAGGACTACTCAGCCAGAGGGGAAAAAGATACCCTATCTATAGAGGACTACTTTCTTACATCATATAAAAAAATAAACTCAAAATGGATAAAAGACTTCAAAGCATAAAACTCTTAGAAGAAAACATAGGTTGTAACATCTTTGACACCGATCTTAGCAGTATTTTGGGGGAACCGTCTCCTTAGGCAAAAAAAACAAAAGCAAAAATATATGTCAAACTAAAAAGTTTTTTGCACAGTAAAGAAAACCATCAATAAAGCAAAAAGAGAGCCTACTGAATGGAAGAAGAGATTAGAAGATGATATATCCAATAAGGTTTTAATATCTAAGATTTATAGAGAACTCATACAATTCAGTATCAAACAACAGCAAACAATTGAAAAATGGGCAGAAGACCTGAATAGACATTTTTCCAAGGAAGACATGCAAATAAATGGCCTGTCAGCACATGGAAAGATACTCAACATCACTAACCATCAGAGAAATGCAAATCAAAACCACAAGCTAATCACCTCACACCTGTCCGAGTGACTATTATCATAAAGACAAGAAACAACAAGTGTTGGAGAGGATGTGGAGAAAAGGGAATCCTCATGTGCTGTTGGCAGGAATATAAATTGGTACAGTCCTTCAAAAAACAGTATGGAGGTCCCTCAAAAAACTAAAAATAAATTCAGCAATTCCATTTCTGAGTATCAATCTGAAGAAAATGAAAACACTAATTCAAAAAGCTATGTATATCCCTGAGTTCACTGTATCACTGTTTATAATACCCAAGATATTGAAGCAACTTAAGTGTCTGTCAAGAGATGATAGGATAAAGAAGATAGGTTATACACACACACACACACACACACACACACAACATGGAATAATATCTAGCCATAAAAAAATAAATCTTGTAATCTGTGGCAACATGGCTTGATCTGGAGGATATTATCTAAGTGAAATAAGTCAGTCAGAGAAAAACAAATACCATATGACTTTTTAAATATGTGGATTCTGAAAAACAACAAAAAAAATGATCAAAGAGAAAAGAAATAGACTAGTAAATACAAAGTGCCAACTGGTGGTTGCCAGAGTTGGGGGACAGACAGAATAGGTGAGGGGATTAAGAGGTATAAACTTTCAACTATAAGATAAATGTGTGTGTGTGTGTGTGTGTGTGTGTGTGTGTGTGTGTATCCAACTCTTTGTGACCCCATAGGCTGTAGCCTGCCAAGTTCCTCTGTCTATGGAATTTTCCAGGCAAGAATAATGGAGTGGTTGCCATTTCCTCCTTCAGGGGATCTTCCCTATCCAGGGATTTTTTTTTTTTTTTTTACTTTACAATATTGTATTGGCTTTGCCATACAATGACATGAATCTGCCACGGATGTACATGTGTTCCCCATCCTGAACCCCCCTCCCACTTCCCTCCCTATCCCATCCCTCTGGGTTATCCCAGTGCACCAGCCCCAAGCACCCTGTATCATGCATCAAACCTGGACTGGCAATTCGTTTCACATATGATAATATACATGTTTCAATGCCATTCTCCCAAATCATCCCACCCTCGCCCTCTCCTACAGAGTCCAAAAGACTGTTCTATACATCTGTGTCTCTTTTGCTGTCTCATATACAGGGTTATCGTTACCATCTTTCTAAATTCCATANGGGGACAACCGAGGATGAGATGGCTGGATGGCATCACGGACTCGATGGACGTGAGTCTGAGTGAACTCCGAGAGATGGTGATGAACAGGGAGGCCTGGCGTGCTGCGATTCATGGGGTTGCAAAGAGTCAGACATGACTGAGCGACTGAACTGAACTGATGAATACAGAGACCTCTCAACCTCAGGAAAGATCATCAAAGCAGAGTGTGTTCTGAGTCATAAAAAGCCCAAAGCTTGGTAATGTTCTTCATGATTCTCTGAAGTTTTCCCTGTTTTTCCTAACAATTTCTTTCACTCTCCTCATATGACCTCCTTCTGGTTCTCTGAATCATTGGGTCTTCTTTCCACCCTAGGTTTTTCTCATAGATTTTCTATCTGTGGAAACCAATCCCCTAAATTTAGACAGACTTTCATCACTTCCTTGTAATTAGGTATTTGTTTACCTCTCTGATCAGTTCTTGAGAAACACTCACTGTTCTTGGTGACTTTTGTTGGGGAGTGGGATTTCATGCACTTTGGGTTCAATCCTTGCATTAGCCCAGGCTTTAGAATTTGGCAACCCACTCCAGTATCCTTGCCTGGAGAATTCCATGGACAGATGAGCCTAGCAGATTACAGTCCATGGAGTCACAAAGAGCTGGACACGACTGAGCAACTAACCACCACCACTGGGATTATAATGAAAGCCGGGAACAGCAGCGAAGCTAACAGGGGATAAATGGGGAGAGTATACAGGGATAGATGGGAGGGTTTTAGTCCTTCCTAGGGCCCAATCATGGAGAAGGCAATGGCAACCCACTCCAGTACTCTTGCCTGGAAAATCCCATGGAAGGAGGAGCCTGGAAGGCTGCAGTCCATGGGGTCGCTAAGAGTCTGGCACGACTGAGTGACTTCACTTTCACTTTTCACTTTCATGCATTGGAGAAAGAAATGGCAACCTACTCCAGTGTTCTTGTCTGGAGAATCCCAAGGATGGGGGAGCCTGGTGAGCTGCCATCTATCTATGGGGTCGCACAGAGTCGGACACAACTGAAGCGACTTAGTAGCGGGGCCCAATCATACGTACTTAGATGGTTCACATTTCTGCTGTTACTAACATTATCTTCAAAACTGATCAAACTAATATAGATATTGAAGCATATGGGAGAGAGGCAGAAGCCAAGAAAAATTTAAGAAATCAATTCAAATTCAGTGATGTTATTGTTCCGTACTTGCCTACTTTTATCCCACTTTCTAGTCCTAGGGCCTCCCAGAAACTCATGGAATTTTCCTACTTCTGACTCTCCAAGCTGTCCCACTTGGAGTCAATAGTGCATGCTTTCACGCTCAGTGAATGGAGGAAACACTGAACCTCTCTATGCCCCTTCTTATTAACCCATCAACCCCAAGATTTTTGACACTAACCGTTTTGTATTAAATATGTATGTGGCTAGAAAACTGTTAAGAACATTTTGTTATATGTTCCATTCTCAAGGAATATTTCCCATCTACCTGTCTCCACCTTCAACAAAGGAGGCAAGAATATACAATGTAGTACCTGTCTCCTTGAAAAGGATGCAGTAAGGCACATTCCAGGCTACTGAGCTCAAACTCCAACTCCACCATTTGAAACCTTTGTGATTTTGGCAAATTGCCTAATCACCTTCTGCTTCAGTTCTTCAACTACTTTTTTAAATAAAAGGATGAAGGATCAAAACAGCCATGATCTCATATGACTTATGTGAGGAATAAGTAGGTTAATATATGTAAAGTGCTTGGAGCAGTGTTGGACATCTTCATCTCATCAGCACTATCACCATTTTTCATTGAATCTAGAGGTATTAATATTGAGCCTGGTTAGAAATGTCATCCCACATTTAAATACATAATCATTCTAGTGGAATAAATGATAAAACAGGATGACTATTAAAATAGCCCCCAAAATACAACATCTTGCTGATCGGTAAAGTGATACTGGGCAAAAGTGTTCTCATATCACCATTTCTACAAACTGATAAACCCACTTCCCATTAAGAGCAGCATTCTAACTAACTCTCTTTTCTCCCTGTAAAGATAGAGTTCATCTCTTCTATTAATACTACTCTGGATCTGGTCTCACTCACTGAAACTTCAGAGTGAACTGGAAGCACTGTGATCTCTCTGGAAGGGTAAGTGAGCACAAGGAAGCTGAAAGACTGCTGTGGAATAACTGAAGCAATTATCTGCCTAACTCGCACAGAAAGTTTCAAACACATAAATGTTCAGATTCTTGCTGATAGTGGCCTTAATTTCTGTTATTGCTTTATTTCAGTTATACTAGTATTACTACTAGAGAAACTGTTTCCTTCCAAGATAATTTGACAAGTACAGAGATAAAGGGACTCAAAAATTCATCTTGTTCCAGCATGCTGTTTCCTTTCAGTGTTGAATTTGAATAGATATGAACTATATATACCACATATTGGCATAGTGGGAATACCTGAGATGTAAACTGAACCTAATAAGGTCCCATCGTCTAGGAAAATGTATGAGTGTTCAACATTAACAGTGGAGAAATGACGAGAACCAACAAAGACTGAGAAGGTGACTGCTCTATAAGATATAACTTGTTGTGAATCCTTTGGGCAAAACCAAGGTCAGACTGTGGTATCAGGGCAAAGTTTGGTAACATAGGGCAGATTTATACCCCAAGAGGACTGGTCAGAAGACTGTATGGTGAAACTAAGCAAGGCAAGAGTTTTCATGAATAGGCACAACCTAAATCAATTCAGTTCAGTAGCTCAGTCGTGCCCAACTCTTTGCAACCCCATGGACTGCAGCATGCCAGGCTTCCCTGTCCCTCACCAACTCCCAGAGCTTACTCAAACTCATGTCCATCAAATCAGTGATGACATCCAATCACCTCATCTTCTGTCATCCCCTTCTCATTCCGCCTTCAATCTTTCCCAGCATCAGGGTCTTTTCCAGTGAGTCAGTTCTTCAGGTGGCCAAATTATTAGAGTTTCAGCTTTAGCATCAGTCTTTCTTTAGGATGAAATGGTTGGAGTCCTTGCAGTCCAAGGGACTCTCAAGAGTCTTCTCCAACACCACAGTTTCAAAAGCATCAATTCTTTGGCCCTTAGCTTTCTTTATAGTCCAACTCTCACATCCATACATGACTACTGATAAACCATAGGTTTGACTAGATGGACCTTTGTTGGCAAAGTAATGTCTCTGCTTTTTAATACGCTGCCCAGGTTGATCTTAGCTTTTCTTCCAAGGAACAAGTATCTTTTAATTTCATAGTTGCAGTCACCATCTGCAGTGATTTTGGAGCCCCCCAAAATAAAGTCAGCCACTGTTTCCATTGTTTCCCCATGTTTGCCATGAAGTGATGGGACCAGATGCCATGATCTTCGTTTCCTAAATGTTGAGTTTTAAGCCAACTTTTTCACTCTCTTCTTTCACTTTCATCAAGAGGCTCTTTAGTTCTTCTTCACTTTCTGCCTTAAGAATGGTGTCATCTGCATATCTCAGGTTATTGGTATTTCTCCCAGCAATCTTGATTCCTGCTTGGGCTTCATCCAGTCCAGCATTTCTCATGATGTCCTCTGCATATAAGTTAAATAAGCAGGGTGACAATATACAGCCTTGACATACTCCTTTCCCTTATTTACAAAAAGCAAGCTTCTAAAATCTACCAGAAAATAAAACAAAGAAATACCAAGACATTTCATAAAATAGACAATGTAGACAATGAAAGGCATTTTGCTATTGAACAAGATGTTAAGACACAAGAGGAAAAGGCGTGGTTTGAGGAGGTAATGGGCAGATTTCAGTTAACAACTGAGTCAAAGTGGAGAAAAACAGAATTAAAAATCCAAACCAGCTGGACAATGCAAACCATTAATTAAGTTTTAGGTATGCCTGATTTGGTCAAAAAAAACAATGACTGCTTGGTGCTGCGGTGAAAGATGAAAGTTCTCCCTAAAATTCTGCTGTAAGACTCAAGACTGAGCCTCCAGGATGAAACAGATTTAGGCAAAGAGGCTCCAAAGTACNAAAATAAAGTCAGCCACTGTTTCCATTGTTTCCCCATGTTTGCCATGAAGTGATGGGACCAGATGCCATGATCTTCGTTTCCTAAATGTTGAGTTTTAAGCCAACTTTTTCACTCTCTTCTTTCACTTTCATCAAGAGGCTCTTTAGTTCTTCTTCGCTTTCTGCCTTAAGAATGGTGTCATCTGCATATCTCAGGTTATTGGTATTTCTCCCAGCAATCTTGATTCCTGCTTGGGCTTCATCCAGTCCAGCATTTCTCATGATGTCCTCTGCATATAAGTTAAATAAGCAGGGTGACAATATACAGCCTTGACATACTCCTTTCCCTTATTTACAAAAAGCAAGCTTCTAAAATCTACCAGAAAATAAAACAAAGAAATACCAAGACATTTCATAAAATAGACAATGTAGACAATGAAAGGCATTTTGCTATTGAACAAGATGTTAAGACACAAGAGGAAAAGGCGTGGTTTGAGGAGGTAATGGGCAGATTTCAGTTAACAACTGAGTCAAAGTGGAGAAAAACAGAATTAAAAATCCAAACCAGCTGGACAATGCAAACCATTAATTAAGTTTTAGGTATGCCTGATTTGGTCAAAAAAAACAATGACTGCTTGGTGCTGCGGTGAAAGATGAAAGTTCTCCCTAAAATTCTGCTGTAAGACTCAAGACTGAGCCTCCAGGATGAAACAGATTTAGGCAAAGAGGCTCCAAAGTACGGGAAACAGGTTGATGCCCAGCTTACATGTATAACAAATTAGCTGTCTTTCCCTTCTCTTTCTTTGCCCTTCCCTCTTTAAAAAAAAAAATTACATATTTATTTTCAGCTGTGCTGGGTCTTTGTTGCTGAGCGCAGGCTTTCTCTAGTTGGGAAAGAGGGGGCTGCTCTTCAATCATTGTGCAGGCTTCTCATTTCAGTGGCTTCTCTTGTTGCAGAGCACAGGTTCTAGAAACTCAGGCTTCAGTAGTTGTGGCATGTATGCTCTGATGCCCCACAACATGTGGGATCTTCCCAGACCAGGGATGAAACCCATGTCCCCTACATTGGCAGGCAGATTTCCAACAACTGGACCAATAGGGAAGTCCCTTTCCCTTTTCTTGGTGCTCTTTTTCCCACCCACGCACCCAGTGCTCTCAAACTCCTCTTCAGAATCCCTCTTCCATAATCTCCTTGAACTTAATAATCAGAACAAATGAGCTAAGCACAACTGAACAGGAGGAAATACCCTCAGATCAGCCAAGATGGTGGAGAAGAAAGATCCTGAACTCACCTCCTATCATGGGCACATCAAAATCACAACTATCTGCAAACCAACCAACCATGAAAAAGATCAGAACCATCCAGAACAGATCTTCTACAAGTAAAGACACAAAGAAGGAACCACAATGAGATGGTTAGAAGGGGTGAACTCACAATATAATAAAATTCCATACCCCAGGGTTTACAGTAAGAACTTCAATCCTAAAGTTCTATAGCTTATATTTTATAGAGATTCCCCTAGGAGTTCTACAGCCTTCACTCTTCTAAGTTCAAATTTTGGCTTCAGATTTGACCTCAGGGACTACAGCTCTCTTGCACTGCTAAGTTTCATCAGCTCCACCAGCTTCTCTGGCTTCCCTTCAGCTAGATTATATCTGAAAATCACTTGCTTCACTGATATTCTTTGCCTCGTATATAGAATCACGAAGAGTGTTAAATGAAGAATAGCTTCTGTGAATTGGCTTGGGATGACATGAGAGAAATTCCTCCTGTGCTCCTGTCAAAATTTGAAAGTGGCAGACCAAGGCAGCTTTCAACTTCATCTGAGTTAGTCAGTTTCTCTCCCTTGTGATATTTGTAAATAGAAAACCTTAACATGTACACTTTATGGAATTCACCTAAAGAATTACTGATTTCCCTGTGAGTAGTGGTCACCTGACCAAAGATGACTTCTTATATCACAGTGAGACTAGAGTCAAAAGATGAGCTTTATGCCACAAAAACCCAGACCTCTACGGTTTCTCTAAAATTTTCCTTCATTCCCACCTGGGACTTCCAGTTTCTGTTTTCTTTTCCTTCTCCAGCCTTCTGCACCTGGCTTTCTCAAGCACTTTCTTTTATCTTAAGTTCTCCCATCATCTTTTCCTTGTGCTGCAGTCTGAGTTTCATACACTAAGAACTTTATGGGTGTCTCTCTCCTTTGAAGCTCTTAGCATCTACTAAATAAATCCTATCTATGCTTTTTAGTTAAGCACAAACTGGTTATGTGATCTGCATTAATCTGGGGAGCTTAAAGCAAGAGCTTGAACATCCCCATTCTGGGGAGGAATAGGGAAAAGCATAACATAGTTGATAAACTTTAGTAACCTGACATCCTCCTCCTTCTTTTAGACTCTAAATACATGTGTTAAAAATAGTTCACCTTTCTGCTATTATTAAGCACCTTGCTGCTGCTGCTGCTAAGTCGCTTCAGTCGTATCTGACTCTGTGCGACCCCATAGATGGCAGTCCACCAGGCTCCCCCATCCCTGGGATTCTCCAGGTAAGAATACTGGAGTGGGATGCCATTGCCTTCTCTGATTAAGCAACTTAGTCATCAACAATATTCTGGTCATCAACAAAATTCATGGTTAAAGGAGACCAGGAAGAGCAGGATCAGGTGAAGATTATAAGGAGAATATTAAGGTATGCAAAGTCCATCTTCCATGAATACAAACCACATGCATCCCTTCTCTCATTTTCCCCTTCTGTCCTTTTCAAGGTGTGCTTGGGATACCCATATTCCATATACTCTTCTGAGTTTCTTGTATTTCCAATAATTGTTACCCAGATCATTTCTGCCTTCCAACACTATACTTGTTTCTCATTCTATTTTCATTAACCTGCCCATCCAGTCATTAATGTAATTAGTGGATATTTTGTGTGTGGTTACACTTAGTAGCCTGGAGAAGGAAGTGGCAGCCCACTCCAGTGTTCTTGCCTGGAGAATTCCATGGACAGAGGAGCCTGGTGGGCTGCAGTCCATGGGGTAGCAAAGAGTCAGACACAACTGAGCAACTTTCACATTTACTGAGTAGATAAATCTGGAGACTGTTTTCTTAGGATATCTTTTTGGGAATGATGTAATATCATTGGATATAAATGAATTAATAATTTATAATGGCATTTATGTTCTTTTGCTTTCAGAATTTGTTGAATTTTAAATTCAGGCAAATGTTAATTTAAGTAAAATGAATTCACAGTAATGTAAACACAAGTAAAAAATAATAGGGTAGAAAGTGATAATTATTTATTATTCTTCAGTGATCCAGAAGTGCAATACCTTGTTCTTCTTCTCTTTAATATCTGACATGAACATTTATAAGATATTAAGAGCTGACCTATTTTAAGAAGTGCTCAAACACAGTTACCCAGCAAATTGGTAAACAGCACATTATTATTAAGAGGATCACCTTGAGCTTTATATTCTTATCTTTCCCTCTTCTCTATGTAAGCATCAAAACTTCTCTCTACCTTTTTCTGAATTTCAAAATAAGCATTCAACTTTAATGTGAATTGAAGCCACTGTGTTCCCTTTCAAGGTAAGTGATAAGAATTTGAAATTAGTGTATAACCTTCACTGCAAGGTTGAAATGAAGTTCTGTCTTTGCTTGCTCACAGTCAGAGGATCTATGCTGGGAGTCAGAGAGAGAAAATCATAGAATATAACAACTTGGGCTTCCACCTACCTTGCTGATGGGCTTTGTGAGACGTTAACAGAGGACAAAGGTTTTCAAATATCGGATCTCTCATGATTTCTCCAAAGTCCTTTGGATATCCTAGAGTTTTCTCAGGCTGAGTGCTGGAAACAAAACTTGGATAGTAACTAGGTCTACACTGAGAGTAAACATGGGAAAACTGGAAAATAAATATGGAGCAAATGTGGCCAAACTGTGTCTGACCAAAATTTGACAGTAAATTACAAATTTTGAGAAATTTTCCAATTAAAGTGAATGGACTGGTTTGACTACTTTGCTACTGAAGAACACAATTGTTTATTTCTGTAAGATTTTACAAACTCAAAGACAGGAAAAATTGACTTTTCCATTTGGTTATCATTCCATTATTCATCTTTACTAAAGAGTAAGTATTAATTTAGGTCACCATGTTGGACTACAACTTACTCACCAGATAGAATCAAGAGGTAATTTCAATATGGGTTCTGATAATGGGTGAAAGTATAAGAACTTGTCTAAACAGAAATAGGAAAATAAAGGAAAGTTAGGGAAAGCAGGACATTGGCTAGCCCAGCAAGAATTGAATCTATTCTGGTAAGTTCTTTGGGCAAAAACAACTGAGACATTGGTGAGATTATTCCCCAGGTGAAAGCTTGGGGAATTTATAGTTGATTCCCAGTTCTAGTTGACAGATCAAGATTTCAGCAAGGAGTTATCATACCAGGAAAGAGCACTCATGACAGAATAGAGTCTGAGATTTCACGTTGGCTACAAAAAAATTAACCAGTGCAAGAACTCAACCCTGGGTTCTGGAAAAATGTAACTGGAAAAACAGGACAAATAAGTGTATTTACACAACAATTCAGCACAGGTTAAGCAAGGTCTTTTTGCCCAATCTATCGTAAGTAAGCCTGAAGTGAAGTCACTCAGTCGTGCCCGATTCTTTACGACCCCGTGGACAGTGGCCTGCACCAAGCTCCTCTGCCCATGGGATTTTCCAGGCAAGAGTACTGGAGTGGGTTGCCATTTACAAAAAAATCTATAATACTTTGAAGAATTAGATAAATGACAGAATTGATGAAGTAATGCATAACTGAATGAAACAGATGAATATATCGCTGAATTGACAGGATGGAAAATGGAGTGGGCAAATGAAATATTAAGTGACTAAACAAATTAGTAACTGATCAATAAATTATCTGATGGATAAATGAATAATTGTCATGTTTTTAAGCAACCTTCTGAATGTGGCCCCAAATGAGCTGATAGGTACTCCTCGGAGGGAATGAATTTTAGGTGCCAGTTAGTAAAATAGAAAGTAAGTTCTCTGCAATCACAAAACCCCACAGAGCCTTCCTTTTCTTTACAACTTCCCAGTTATTCTCAAGTTGTTTATTTCTGAAACCAGAAATCAAACCAGTATGGTGTAGGGCAGGGAGGAGGCGGGTTCCTCAAACAAACCACACACAATACTAAACTAGTTTCATTATTTCTATATTCAGCAAATATTGAGGACCCGTCATATGCCTCTCATTCTGCTGTAGTTCAAGATTTAAGACAATAAAGATGATTGAATACCAAATCTGTTCTCTATGAGCAAGCAATATGCTTGGAAAAAAAGGAAATAGTACTCACAAATTCTGTTGAAACCCAAAGCAATAGATATCCAAATGAAGGTTGAAAGAGTTTACAGAATAAGGAGTAAAAGAGAACACAGAGTGGAGATAAGTAAACATGTTTAAGAAAATGGATATCAGCTGGTCAGAACATAAAAATCAAAGATAATGATAGCTTCATAGACCTGGGATGAATGTAAATCTTACCCACTCACTTACTCTCTCAATAGCAGCAAGTTACTGCAACAGTTTCAGATTGAATGTCCTCCTTCTAAAATTTGAGATAATTCAGCACTTATAGTTTTGTTGTGATCTTCCAGTAGAGGGAAAGCTAAATGTTTGATAATACCTAGACATAACTGACACCAAAAAAAAAAAAAAAATGACAGGTATCATTCTTTTCTATAATCTGTGCAGGAAGAGAAGATATATATAACAGAAGAGGTAGAAATTATAGTGAATATTCAAGAGCAGTGGGATTTGGGTTAAAATTTGAAGAGAAAAAATTTCGACAGACTATCAGTTGAAAGCAGAGAATAGAAGAGTAATGAGGTCACCAGAACAAATACAGTCTGACAATTGGTGCCCTGTTCTGCAACTGGAGGCACACCAGAACCACCCAGGTTTACTGGTTTTGACCAGTAGTGTTACAGAATAAAAGCAAGGGATGGTAGGGAATTTCCTAGTGGTCCAGTGGTTAGGACTCTGCGTTTTCACTGCAGAGGGTGTGGGTTCAATCCCTGGTCAAGGAACTAAGATCCTGCAAGCCATGCAGTACAGCTAAAAAAAAAAAATCACCAGGGGTAGTTCAAGATGAAACCAGTTAGTCATAGACTAGACTGAAAAATTAAATAAAGTTCTCCAGAGCTATTTTGGTAGAGGAGCCGCAAAGGGAAAGAGCATAGACAGATGGACTGGCTCGTGGTTCCAGGAGTTAAACAGCTGGCAATCGAGTCAAAGGAGAATTTGGGGAAAGGAGGAAGACTTTTTTTTAATTCCTTGTAAAAGATAAGCAGGCTGAAGAGAGACATATGTGTGCATGGAATGAATAAGAACTCTGCAATGACATGAAGAGAAGGTGAATACTTCACACTTCTTTCTGCTTTCATTCCAGTGGAACACCTTCTCTCATGGCTTTAGGAAACCATAGCACCATTACAGAATTCATCCTCCTTGGACTATCTGCCAACCCCCACATCCAGGTTATGTTCTTTGTACTTTTCCTGTGGATTTACCTCCTAACCCTGATAGGGAATCTGATGATGATGACTGTCATCGGGATAGAATCTCACCTCCATTCACCCATGTACTTCTTCCTCATTCACCTCTCTTTCCTGGATCTTTGTTTAACTTCAATTACTGTGCCCAAGATGCTGGAGAATCTCCCATCTCACAAGAAATCAGTATCAGTAGAAGACTGCCTCGCCCAGGCTTTTTTTGTGTTTTCCATTGCAGGGACGGAAGCCTTCATGCTCTCTGCCATGGCTTATGACCACTACGCTGCCATCTGTCACCCTTTGCTCTACAGCCAGCTGATAAGTAAACAGCTATGTGGGGGCCTAGTATGGTTCTCCTGGGGACTGGGCTTTCTGGATGCTCTCATGACTTTGAGCTTGGACTTCTGTGGGGCACATGTCATGCTTCACTTCAGCTGTGAGCTGCCATCTCTGTTCTCTCTCTCTCTCTCTGATATCTCCATCAACTTTTCAGTCCTGGGGTTCTCCATCATTGTGCATGCTTCTAGAACTTTACTCCTGGTCTTCTTCTCAAAAGCCCGCATTGTCTCCACCATCCTGAACATCAGCTCCACCGCAGGCAGAAGTAAGGCCTTCTCTACCTGTTCCTCCCACCTCACTGCAGTGAGCTTCTTCTATGGATCTGCTTTTCTTCGCTATCTCATGCCAACCTTAAGTTCCCCGCTGGAGTTGATTTTTTCCCTGCAGTACAGTGTGGTCACTCCCCTAGTGAACCCCCTTGTCTACAGCCTGAAGAACAAGGAAGTAAAAGAAGCTCTGAAAAGAATGTGGCAAAAAGGTTTACAGCATTTCAGACAGCAGAGAACAGGTAGGAATCACTGGGAAATGCAAAAGCATCTCATCAGATGTTTGAATAACAAGTTGAGGAAAACTTTTCTTAGTTCATAACAGATGTGACAAAATATCTTACAAGAACCTGTTTCATTTGAAATTATTGAGAAAATCCAATAGCTATTTGTTGTTTTGTTCAGTCAATTTGCTCAGGGACAAAGCAATGCATCAGTTAATTATTTCAGTCCAGGAGATTGAGATAATTTGGTACAGATTAATTCTTTTTTATTTATGAAACATCCCCATTGAGACTAACACTGAGAAAATTGTCTAGAACCTGAATTCTTATCTGAATCTGAGATTTGTAGGGGGAGTTTTGCTAGAAATAAAAGAGGCAAGGTCACTGATAATAAAGAGTCATAAATTTTAGACGGGGCTGGGATTGAGCTTAAATTGGAGAGGGATTTGGAGAAAATATAGAAGCCAGGAATTACTCAGAGAGGGAGTATGCTGTTAAAGCAAAGCAGACATTACCCATTCTCTGTACCTTTCCTGGCACCTTTGACTGGTGGCAAAAGGGAGGGGATCCACTCCGAGGGTGGCTCAGCCCTGCTGTCTCACTGGGGCCACCACTGTTAGGTGCTGAGGAAGTACTGAGGCCAGGTGGCAGGCCATGAGCATGGAAAAGTGCCGCTGATGCTGGGAGTACTAAAGGGACACTACCTTTCCTCCATCAGAACCATATTAGCTGTCTCTTAGTTTCTGCCAATACTTCTCACTGGCTGAGGCTAATCAGAAGCCAGCAGTAATAGAAATGTCCTTGGGAAATGTCCTCTGTAGTGGTCTATTCCTGGTAATATAAAACCAAGTATACAAGACAAGCGTGGGATTGAGAGCCAACAGAAAGCTATCTAGTGTACCAAATAATCATGTAAATATGATCCCTTTCAGGCAAGAGAGAGAGAGAACATGTGCAAGAGAGAATGAGAGGGAAGACAGGTTGACCAGATGAGAGAACATGAGCCAAAAAGGAGAATGGCAATAATAAGGGGAAATTAAAGAAAGAGAAGTCTTCAGTAAGGGTCAGAAGAATGAGGAAGAGGGACACTCATGAGAGACAGGGATTGGAAACCCAGGTCTACACATGCGCTGGCACGCTTATGTGGCCTGAGGGACTTACTGCACGAGTAAACAAAGAGAACATTAAGGGAGGAAGGGATTCTTCCTCCTCTAAGCTCAAGCAAAATATGGTCTGAAGGAGTCAGAGGTTCTTTCTTCCAACCCTGGAATCCTAAGAAACTTTCAAGGAACCTTGCAGAACTGGCTTGTTTTGGTGGCCTCCTCCTTTCTGTTTTGTTGCCCTACCATCCCATGATATCTCTGTTTCCACCTAGCCTCTCAAAAGACCTCGCCAAGATTTGGGAAATGAGCCAAATTCACATAAAATCCTTTTTTCTAAAGAAGATGTAGATTGAAAATTTTTGTTTCTAATCTAGAGAGACAGAGGAAAAAATCCTGCATTTATAAAACTTCAAAGTTTCACATATGTTTCAGACTTTTCTTACAATTGTGCCATATTGCATGTGTAGTTTTCCTATTTTATCTTTCGTGATGATTTAAGGGATTTTAAGTTTTCCTTCTCAACTTACCTTTTAAAGGAATTATTTTAGGAAAAATTTATTACATGTTACAGTTATACGTTATTCACCAAAGTTTTATATTTTAAAGATTCTTATTTTTACTATTTCTCTTTTTCATACATTTTTATATAAGAAGAATTTATGAAACAAGTTAGCATCTGCTAGTTTTTGTTCCCATTTCTCATCATAAGAATGAAAATATGAAATAGATGCTGTGAAATAGTTTCTATTTTATTCATCGTTAAATATTTCCAAAAATATTTGAAGCCAGAGTTTTTTCTTTCCTTCCTTCTATCCATCTATCCTTCCTTTCTTCCTTATTTCCTGTTTTTCTTTTTTTCCCTTTCTTTAAAACCCCATGTGATATCTAGACTTATTATGGTGAATAGTAGCTAGACTTATCATGGTGATCATTTTGAAATGTACAGAAATATCACCTCACTATGTTGTGTACCAGGAAAGAATACAGTGTTGTAGGCCAATTATACTTTGAAAACAAACATACAAATGAACTCATAGAAAAAGAAATCAGATTTGTGGTTACGAGAAGTGGGGGTAAGGAAAGGGGGAACTGGATGAAGGTAGTCGAAAGTACAAACTTCCAGTTAACAGATATGTGATAATAGAGATGCAATATACACCACGGTTAATATAATTAACACTGTGGCACATTATGTATGAAAGTTGTTAGAATGAATCCTAAGAGTTCTTATCACAAGGAAATTTTTTTTTCCGTTTTTATTGTTGTATCTATATGAGATGATGGATGTTCACTAAACTTACTGTGGCAATCATTTCATGATGTATGTAAGTCAAATCATAATGCCATACTCAAACTTACACAGTGCTGCAGGTCAATTATATCTCAATAAAACTGTAATTTTAAAAAAGAAACAAAGGAAGGAAAAAGAAAGAAGACACAAAACCAAAAAAGGAGAAAGAAATTAGAGCAAAAGCAAAGGACCTCGCTTCACAGAATTTAAGAAATAATAACCCTTTTTGGATGGTATGTAATGATTGGTTGACACACATACATCTTTTACTTTATTTTGTTTATTTTACTATTAGTTTTCTTTTTATTAAAATGGCATTATAAACCCTCCAGGATCCCACAATTTACACAAATAACTAAACTATTGTGAATAACATGCATTTATCAATGACTTCTCCCCATCTCACTGCCAAATATTTCACGTCTTGTTTTAACAACACAAAATAAAGACCAATTATATTATATTAGTATAATTTTGGTTTTCCTATTTTTAACTATTTACATATTAACCATTTCTTCTTGAAACTCAAATATCTTTGGGGGATTGTTTGCCTTCTCCCTCAAGTACACTCTACATTAAGCAGATACCAGTAAAGCAATTATCCTTCAATTAAAAATAAATAAATAAATAATATATATATATATNGCTTGGGGCTGGTGCACAGGGATGATCCAGAGAGACGTTGTGGGGTGGGAGGTGGGAGGGGGATGCAGGAGTGGGAGCTCGTGTACACCTGTGGTGGATTCATGTCGATGTATGGCAAAGCCAATAGAGTATTGTAAAGTCAAATTAAAAAAATAAAAATAAAAATAAAATAAAATTTGTCCCTCAACTTAAAAAAGAAAAGAAAAAAAAAGAAAATTGATACAGTTTGGGGGGGATCCCTTGGGCTTCTCTTTTCTAGCTCTGCCTTCTCAAGAATTATCTTATGATCTCCCTACTCTCACACCCATTTTTAGATCTGGAACTACTCACTCAAACTTTGGGCTGAATTGAATTCACTGTGTTTCTTCTTGGAGGTAAGTGAGAAGATATTTATATTAATAATTTGCCATTTCTTTAAAAATTAACATGTAGATGTTGTCCTTCCTTAAAAGAAGGTTAATAAAGAGTCTTGTGCTTCGGGCCTGGAGTAAGATGGGTCATGAATTTACATAATGTAGCTGTCTCACTGATAAACTGTGGTACTTCCATTTTGGGATAGAAGTTCTCAGGTTTTGGATCCATAATCAAAACTTCTCTAAAATTCTCTGAAGATTCTAGAGGGTTCTCAAGCTAGGACTTGGTCCTTATGGTCAAGTCTATATTATAGAGTAAATAGGGAAGAATTAGACCAGCTTCTATGATGAATTTTTATACTTAATCCAAAATTCTTATATTTTCACATTCTTGAAAAGGATGACTTTTGTTCACTGTATTATTTTGTTTGTACAAAATCCAGAGAAGTTCTTTACTTTCAAAAGTATTTTTACAGACTCAGATAAAACTGATTTTTACAGGTTCTTCATTGATGAACTGTCATTATTTTGGGTCAACTCCTTGGACAACAGATCACACACTGGACAAAACTCATAGGTGATTCAGATACACATATTCTAAGTAAGGGCCCAGAGTTTGGGAGTTATATGAGTCCTTGATAGGCACAGTAACAGGAATAGGGTAGTATGCAATAGCAAGTTCAAGGACTGGGAAATTTACCTTCTGAGCAGGGTCATACCTTTTATTGCAAGTCACAAAAGATACCAAAATTAGATTTGTCTGGTAGACACCAAAGCTAGAGATCTCAGGAATGATTCAGAGTTCAAGAGGTAGATTAGAGTTACTCTAATAGACAGCAAAGCAGGCATGAGAGACCCAGTAAAGACTGAATCTGAACATACAACTACATATCAGGGTTCTATCTGACGATGAGAAAAAAGGCTAGAAGGATTGATCACCTTGAATAATGGAGAATAGTCTCTCAGGTAGGTGCATTCATACAGCAATTTAACAAGATAAAAAAAAACAAAACAAAGAAAATGGTAATAGGGTGGTATATATTGGTTATTACCTTAAATGTAAATAGATTAAATGCACCAAGCAAAAGACACAGACTGACTGGATGAATACAAAAACAAACATACATGCTGACTTGTCTTCAACTGCATGTATAACACAGTACCTTAGGGTGAATAGACTCAAAACTACTTATTAAATAACTGATGAATGCAGGGCTTCCCTGATAGTTCAGGGTAAAGAATCCACCTTCAATGCAGGAGACCCTGGTTCAATTCCTGGGTTGGGAAGATCCACTGGAGAAGGGAACAGTTATCCACTTCAGTTCTGGCCTGGAAAATTCCATGGACTGTATAGTTCATGGGGTTGCAAAGAGTCGGACACAACTAAGCGACTTTCACTTTTGATGGATGGATGGATGGATGGATAGATAACTGGATGTTGCATGTTAAGCACAGTGTAATGTGATCCCTCTGAAGCAGGGATCTGTAGGTGTTGATGATTTCAGAAAGAGCTAAGCTCCCTGTCAGTCTGTTATAGCAAAAGGAGATAAGGAATCTACCTCCTCCTTTTCTCTCCTAATTTCAGGCTCCCTTAACTCCCTTAACTCATTTCACAGGTGAGAAAATTTAAGCCCCAATATTATCTAACTTGCCCAGATCCCCACACGGATTAGTTCTTTGAACTACAACTTGAACATCTGGGCTTGGAAATAATCACCAAGAGTTTTTGCTACATAATCTGTCCAGTTTTCTTAATTTTTGTCTTTATTTAACAATAATTGATTGCAGGTTCATTGCATTTTGATCTGTGTGTGTGTGTGTGACTATAGGCATAGAAACTAACAGCCCAGTTCCTGCCCTGTCATTGTAGAAACTGCACTCTGATTGTAGAGACAAAAATGACACACATATCACTAAGTGATGAAGATTTTAATACAGATGATGGAAAAACGTACAGTGTGTTGATGAACTGTTATATATCAAAGGGAAACAGACAAGGTTTTAAGTCCCTGGACTAGAAAAGAGGTAAATTAGAATCTTGAATTTGCTTATTTATCTTTATTTTCCTCATTTGAAAAACTGGGGCTAATAATTATTTCCACAGAGGTTTAAGTGAGAAATGAGCAGGAAATGATCATAGAAGAACTCACGGAACAAGTGCACCACAAAATATATTCTCTTGAACCAAGTCAGAGGAAAAAAGGAAGGTTCACAGGATGATCAGAAACAAGCAAAGCTATCTGACCTCAGCAGTGGGGCATCAAGAGAATTCATAGGTCATTAATGCTTTGAAATGTAACCAAAGAGTTTGGCCTGTTCTCTAAGTGGTATAGAAGAAAAGCCTTTGCTGAACAACCAAATGAAGCAGATTTAAATCCTTGCTGTTGAAAGAACTAATACGTGTGGGGATCTAGACAAGTTAGATAATATTGGGGCTTAAATTTTCTCACCTGTGAAATGAGTTCAACCTCTTCTCTCACCATCCATCATATACACACAAACATAATACATACACATAAACACACACACCACAGTAGAAAACATGTGAAAGTCATTTGTATAAGATAAACTGCTACCCAAACACAACATGCTATTAATACCATTAATCAGTTAATAAATCAGTTTTAAATGGACAGTAAAGATCAGGTAATAAAGGTGACTGGAGATCTGCACCTCTCCTAGATGTTTGTTGGAATCCCTAAAAGATGATGAGGAAAGCTGTGGAATACAAGGGCTCAGACAAAGAAGATGGTATAATATAGTCATAAAGGCAGTTCTCTGGTAGGCCTGTAGAGTGGATGATATCCTCACATTTCGTCCTATTGGGAAAAATCTTGTGGGGCAGGTTCAGAGTTCACAGATAGCCCAGCAGAAAGCCAGAGAAAACAGCTCCATGGAACCACTGAAGGCAGATATGAGGGCTATGAAAATGAAGATCAGACCAGAGAGGAAGGAACATACAATTGCCTCTTGAACATCACAGGAGTTAGGGGCAGCAACCATACTCACACCTTCCCACAAGTTGAAAATCTGAGTACTGTGATCTCTGCCTCACAAATCAATGACACTGAGCTAAGTCAAAGATATCTCTTGGTAAATGTCACATTGCACTTAAAAATAAGTGCATTATTTTAAAATATCTTTTGATATTGATCTCTAACCTAATTTTACAGTGATAAGAGAATAAACTCTGTATGATTTCAATACTTTTAGATAATCAAATTTTTGCACCTAAAGTTTTGTCCCTGGATATGTTCCAGTGTCTCCTAGTTTGTAGTCTATGAGAACTTAAATAGAATTTGTATCCTACTGTTATGTGAAAATGATGGGCTTCCCTGGTGGCTCAGACAGTAAAGAATCTGCCTACAATTCAGAAGACCTGAGTTTGATCCCCTGGTTGGGGAAAATCATATAAATCTTAATTATATTGAATTGGTTCACAGTGCTTTTCAGGTCTACTATATCTTTCTACTTCTCTGTATATTCATTCTATTAGGTTTTGAGAGTTTGATATTGAAACTCCAACTAAAAATCTTAACTATTTTTTTAAAAAATTGTAATATATAGTGAAACTATATGTAACTTTGTTCAGTATTTTCCAAGTCTCCTGTAAATGTGTTATCATATTTTCATAATTCAAAAAATGACATTGATAAAAGGCATATAATGGCAGGAAGCTAAAACAGTTAAACCTGTGGTGGACTCATGTCGATGTATGGCAAACCCAACAGAGTATTGTAAAGTCAAATTAAAAAATAAATTAATTAAAAAAAAATAAATTCACAGTGTGAGAAAAAAAAAAAAGATTAGAACTCAAAAACTCTTTTGATTCCACATATTGATATCTCTAATCTAACATAAATCTTTTCTTCATACTTAAAGATCTGTAAAATGAAAACATAAGTACTATATTTATTTAAAAATATAAATGGACTGCCATGATTCATACCCATGTTGTTCAAGAATCGACTCTGTAAGGAAAGAGAACAGGACAATGCCTTCTGGAAACTGCTGTAGAAAGAAGAAATTTCAGTCCTCTTCCTAATTTTTCTCTAAAGAACAGTGACCACAAATGGCCACCGGGAATCACAGCAGCATTAAGGAGTTCATCCTCCTCGGGCTGTCTGCCGACACGCACATCCAGGCTCTGCTCTTTGTCCTGTTCCTGATGATTTACCTTCTGACTCTTCTGGGGAACCTGCTGATAATACTTGTGACCCATACAGATTCTACACTCCATACACCCATGTACTTCTTCTTGAGCCATCTCTCCTTCCAAGACCTCATCTATTCCTCAGTCACTGTACCCAAGATGCTTGAGAACCTCCTGTCTCAGAGGAAAGTCATCTCAGTAGAGGGATGCATGGCTCAGGTCTTCTTTGTGTTTGCCACCACCGGGATTGAGGCTTGCCTGCTCTCAGTGATGGCCTACGACCGCTATGCTGCCATCTGCCACCCTCTGCTCTACAGACAGGTGATGAGGAAACAGCTGTGTGTGAGGTTGGTGTGGGGCTCTTGGGTCGTGGCCTTTCTGGATGCACTCATCAACATTCTCCTGGCTTTGGATTTGGACTTCTGCGAGGTTCAAACCATCCGCCACTACTCTTGTGAGTTGCCTTCCCTCTTTCCCCTCTCCTGCTCTGATGTCTCCACCAAAGCTGCAATGCTGCTCTCCTCTGCCCTCCTGCATGCCATTGGGACCTGCCTCCTGATCTTCTTCTCTTACGCCCGCATTGTCTCCACCATCCTGAGCATCAGCTCCAAAACAGGCAGAAGCAAGGCCTTCTCCACCTGCTCCTCCCACCTCGCTGCAGTGATCCTGTTCTATGCTCAGCCATTCTTCGTTATCTCATGCCAACTTCAGGTTCACCTCTGGAGTTGATCCTCTCCATACAGTACAGTGTAATCACCCCCCTGGTGAATCCTCTCATCGACAGCTTAAAGAACAAAGAGGTGAAAGCAGCTCTGAGAAGAACAGTTCTAAAATATTTACAATGTCTCAGACAGCATGGAAGAGATAGACTGTGAAGGGTATGCAGAACAGAACTGCAAGAAATGTAAAGATTGACATTAAGAAGTTCCTGATTTCTTGTCACACGTAGCACTGTGCATTGCTGATTCTCCCTTCTTAAAATTATCAAGGTAACGAGTAGGAGCTATTTTCCTTGCCATGGCTCAGAATCAATCCTACTCAAAGGCAGAACATATGACTGAGAAAAACCTCAGTTTCCTAGATTTAGTTAATGACATGTCTCTTTATGAGTCACACTTTTGAAAATCACTCAAATTAGGATAAACCCTGAAATATTTTTTTTTCTCAATTTTGTGTTTGAATTGATGTGTATGGTGTGGTGAGAGTTTTTTTTCTAGGAATAAAAAATCCTGAAACTCTGAAAAAGGAAAAACAAAGACTTGGGCTTTATGGGATAGAGCACAAGCCCGTTATGGGGCAGTGTCTCCAGAGACAGGCATAAGTAAATAAATATGATCAACAGATGGGAGTCGCAATTTGCCAGGTATATGCTCATTCAGTCATGTCCCATTCTCTGCAACCCTATGAAATATAGCCCACCAGGTTCCTTTGTCCGTGGGATTTTCCAGGCAAGAATACTGGAGTGGGTTGCCATTTCCTCCTCCAAAGCATCTTCCAGACCTAAGGATCAAACCCCAGTCTCCTGTGTCACCTGAACTGCAGGCAGATTCTTTTACCGCTGAGCCACCAGGGAAGGTATACTTGTTCTCTATTGCAGCCATACTAAATTATCACAAATTTATCAAATTAAAATAACATCCATTAATATCGTACAGTTCTCTAGGTCAAAAATGTCAGTGGATTCCACTGGGTTCTCTGTTTAGCATCTTACAAGGCTGAAATTAAGGTATTGGCTGGGCTGGGCTTTTACCTAGGAGCTCCAGGGAAGAATCTGCTTCCAAGTTCATTCAGGTACTTGGCAGAATTCAGTTCCTTGAAACTGTAGGTTTGAGGTTGCCAAATCCTTGCTGCTTATGGGATGAGGATTGCTTTCAATTTCAGAAGTCTCTTTACTTCTTACATGGCAATCTCCATTTTCAAAACAGCCAGCATATATGGAGTACTTCTCATGTGATGAACCGCTCTCCTTTCCTCTCTTCTACATCTGGAGATAATACTCTGCTTCAAAGGGGCTCCTGGGATGAGATTAGGACCATCTGTATAATCTTGTATTTTAGTTTTCTCATATTTTAAGATCAACTAATCTGGGACTTTAATTACATCTACAAAATCCCTTTGCAGCAGTTTCTTTTCTTTTCTTTTCTTTTTAATTTTACTTTACAATACTCTATTGGCTTTGCCATATATCGACATGAATCCACCACAGGTGTACACGAGCTCCCAATCCTGAATCCCCCTCCCACCTCCCACCCCACAACATCTCTCTGGATCAACCCCGTGCACCAGCCCCAAGCATCCTGCNAGTATACTGTAAGACAGTATTTATAATATGTTGATTTTATATCTTAATTTTTGTACTTTGAAAGACAAATTTATTTATAAGTAGGTGAGAATGTAGCAATTAAAACAAGGAGACTGTGTTGTGACTAGGCTCTTTATTGTCTCTGTCTCTTTTGAATTCTGGTCGTTAGAATTTTTGAAGATTAAAAGAAGAAAGGTTACTAAATAATTCCCTAAATACTGTATGAATCCATGCATTCTGAAGTAAATTAGTATATTTACACTTAATAAGAGAAAAACTACCTTTTTTCTCTACCCTTTTAAGTTCATTACTAGGGCTGCTGTAACAAGAGGCAGATTAACAAGAGAAAAGCATACAGATTTATTTAATTTTTACATGACATGGGAGCCTCATAAGGAAATGAAGACATGAAGAAACAGGTAAACCCAAGTGATTTTTTTTCTGCTATATTAAAATATAATTGACATATAACATTGTGCAAATTTAAAGTGTACAATGTATTTATCTGATATACATATATTGCTCTATGATTACTGCCATAGTGTTAGCTANTATTTCTCCATCTATTAGTGTCCTCTTTGAGGAAATGAAGACATGAAGAAACAGGTAAACCCAAGTGATTTTTTTTCTGCTATATTAAAATATAATTGACATATAACATTGTGCAAATTTAAAGTGTACAATGTATTTATCTGATATACATATATTGCTCTATGATTACTGCCATAGTGTTAGCTAACACCTCCAGTAATGGGGAGATTTTATTAAGTGTACAGACCTGATTGTATATATGGAAAGACTGAAAAGTCATGGAAAGATGTCATAAGACAAAGGTGAGCTAAGTGTAGTAAACTGGAAGTGGAAGAATGTGATTAGTAAGGCCAGTTCATTCAGGTTCCTCTGTGTCTCTTCATCTTTGGAGATAAGGATGACCTGTTCCTCCAGGTTGGGTAGGGCACCTCTCATATGAGGGCTTTATGATCTGCTTCAGAGAAAATCAGAAAGTCTCTCCTGCACAAGCCATTTTTCAAATTCTTTTAGCATGAATATTCAATATGGCAGGTGCTATATTTTGGGACAGGGTTCTCATCCTAGGCCGTAACTTCAACACAGAAGCTCCAAAAGATCGTACTTAATAGAATCACCTGAGGCTCTTACAAATTTCAACTTGTCTAGTTAATGAGTTTCAAATTGGGCAGGCTATGACTTCAGGGAACAACAGGCATTAGCCTAAGTTCTACACCTGAAACTAAGTCAATTATACTTATATTAAAAAAAAAAAAGATATTGGTTCCTCCATCTGGGATTCCAGGCTTAGCCAGCCAACCACTGATTGCCTAATCTGTATGTACCCTTCTGAAGGATTATATGTGAGAGTCACTCATAGCAGAAATTCTCGTATGATTGCATTTAGACTCAGAGAAGAAACTAAATAAAGAGAAGTCTAAATGGTTGAACCTGAGTCCCCTGGAGAGATGCTCTTTACATATCTTCTGTTGAGGATTTGATAGTCTTCTCATGTAATTTGTAGGAGAGAAAGCCAGGACAAATTCAGAGCTCAGAGGATACGTGTCTTGAAGCCTCTGCCTTTAAGAAGATACTCTGGGGTACCAATTTTCTGCTCTCAGTATGATTTCTAACCAGAAAGAAAAAAGGATGTCTTGCTTTTTCTATAAGTAGGCTACAGAAATACTGATTCCCATAGGCATAGAGACCATCACAGTGCAGATGACAGCCCACCATGAAAAGACCAGAGCGACAGGAAATCTGAGTCAAAAAAGCCTGGAACTCGGTAATGTCGGCTACGGTTGCTCTAAAGTTTTTCTTCTCTCTTTCCTAGTCCCTGTCTTCCCCTCAGCTAATCCACCCTTCTTTTCCTGTCTTCTCATCAACTTTCTATCTGCTGGAGATTAAGCTCCCTGACCTAGGACCACATTTTCCATACATTGAGGCTTTTGTGCTTGGTTACTCTGAGCAGACACTTGGGAAGAATCTCTAACCTCAGTTAGTTATGCTGACTTTGGGATCAGGCACATCTTACATCTTGGGTTCAAGCTCCACACTGGCCTGGGCTTCAGCAGTGCATGAAACCTGGGACCAGCAGGTAGAAGTGTAATGGTCAAGGTGGATGGGGAAAGTATACCCAGAGTAGATAGCTGATGGTTGAGTGTACACCAGAGCAGATCAGAGTACACCAAAGAACATACTAAACAGCAGATAATGGTAACTCAGATAAAACCCTCTTCTTCTAGGATGTCACACCACACACACTACAAAAAGTTCAACTTGTTCCTATTAATAATCCCCCTTGACCCCAACAAATACTGATGATGTGAAGCACAGAGAGAGGGGTAGAAGTCTAAACAGGTTTGAGGGAAAATATCTGAATTCAAAAAGTTCCAAGTTTCCTCCAACTTTCACCATTCCCCTGTCCAGGTGCCTGTCTAGACACCAATGGTCTTTCTGCCACTTTTTACTGAGTATTGAATTCCTACTACACCCCATCTGCGTTTGGTCATGAAGAATACTCCCACATTCAGCGAATAGAGGAAATATTGAGCTTCTCTCCATATCATTTTCAATATTCAATCAATCCCAGTATTTATGCAATTAACCAACATTTTAAAAACTTAAACACGTGTAAGGGCAACAAGACTTTAGGTACCCCATGTTATATGTTACAGACCTGCTTCTCCAAGGAATGACCTAGACACCTATTTCCTTACAAAGAATATGACAAAGTTGGACACATGTCAAGTTCCTGAGCCCAAACTGCAACTCTATGTCTTACATCTCTATGACCTTAAAAACGTTTTGCAAGTTTTCTGTGTCTTATCCACAAAAAGGTCTGTGCAGTATTGTTTCATAAACAAATAGAATCACATCACCCAGCCTGCCTCCTGCCCTCCTGCTGCATCACATAGGCCCAACTTCCAGGACCAAAGTTTTTCAGATCTGGACCCTCAGATAACAATTCCCTGATATCTTCTGCAGAATCTGGCATGCTCTTTGATGTAGAGTTAGAAACACAAATGAACACTGTGGTCAGGTGTACTTTAAAAAGTCAGTCTAGAATAATACAAGCAATTATCCACTTAATTCATCCAGAAAATTCCAAACACTAGAAGATAATGATATAAATTATTGTCATTTGTTGTTATTGTTATTTTGCTAGTGAAGACATTAGAGGAAGTACTCACTTTAACAGGATTTAAACTCACAGATGAGAGAGACTCCTTAAAATATTTTTTTTTCAGCAAGTTGCTCTCATTGTTCACTGAATCAATTAATTTAGGTCATTCTGAACTGCAAATTCAGCTACTGGACAGACAGATACAATCTGGATCTAAGTTCTGCTATGACTCATAGTCATAACGATTTAAGAAAGAATGAATAAATAAACTGAAAAGATTAATGTTCAGAAAAAAATGAATGACCAAGTGAATGTTATAGGCTTTAACAGCCTTTCCAGTATGGTCTGAAATGGGCCAGTAGGCATCGGACATGTTAAGTACACTACTGGTTACACAAAACGGAGACAATCTGTACACACACATGCAAACATATACATACATATATACCATTCTTGGCTTCCCACTTTGTTGTCTTCTTAGTGCTGAATCCTTGTCAAGCTTATGATTCTGCAATATTTCCCAAAGAAATTAGCTAAACAGTCTATCCAATTCACTTCACTTTTTATTCAACATATTTGCTATGGAAGAGCAACCATATGTGCTTTTTACTGGACCAAGAGTTATGGTATGGAGATACAAAGTAATATACAGTATATTCACTCTCTTCAAGGAACTGTAGCATTATTGTTCGGGAAGGAAAAAGAAAAGAAAGAAATGTACCATATACATTTTAGCAATTAACTGCCAAAATAAGAGTGATTCAGCAAAGGCATAAAATAAAGGGAGCTGCTTATGGTGGGTAAGCTAATGAATTAGCACAGAGTGGAAGTATATCTGTTGAGGTCCTCCCAGAACAGATACTTTGGTCAGTTCAGTTCAGTCGCTCAGTCGTGTCCAACTCTTTGCGACCCCATGAATCGCAGCACGCCAGGCCTCCCTGTCCATCACCATCTCCCAGAGTTCACTCAGACTCGCGTCCATCGAGTCCGTGATGCCATCCAGCCATCTCATCCTCGGTCGTCCCCTTCTCCTCCTGCCCCCAATCCCTCCCAGCATCAGAGTCTTTTCCAATGAGTCAACTCTTCGCATGAGGTGGCCAAAGTACTGGAGTTTCAGCTTTAGCATCATTCCTTCCAAAGAACACCCAGTGTTGATCTCCTTCAGAATGGACTGGTTGGATCTCATAGTAGTAGTAGTTTTACATGAGAGTGGAGGAGAGGGAGAGGAGCCTGTGAAAGACAAAGAGGAAGAAAATAGAATTGGGCTGGAAAAGCCTGCAGACCAGATATGACACTGCTAACAGGAAAAAGGGAAGGAAAGCAGAATCATCTAAGGAGAGTTTCAGACAATTACAGATCTGACAAGGATTATCCAACCCTTGGATGGATTGGGAGCTCTGGGGCAATGACTGACCTTCAGACAAGGCAAAAAATGGTCAAAATGTGGTGTCTAAGGTATGCTCAGTCATTGACTGCCTGGGAAGTTTGGCCTCCGCTAAAGCTGCAGTTGTTTTCAAAGCATCAACTGGATGCTGTCAGCAAGCTCATCATTTTCAGCTGAATGTTGAGTTCTTTCTCCCAAATGGAGCACCTCACTGGCTGCCACATGAGGAGAATCAGCATATTTAAGAAAAACATAAGAAAATGGAAGGCAGAAGTACCAGATAAGAACAATAATGAAGACATAGGTTAAATCCTGGTGTAGTCACTTATTCACTCTGGTAAGACAAGATATTCACATAGTTCTCATTCTACATTAGAAAAATTAGGATAAAATAATCTACCCAGAATGTTTTATGAAATTAAATGAGAAAATGACAATTTGAATTGAAATACCACACATAACCTTTTGTTATGTTCAAGTATACAACATAATGATTTGATACTTGTATATATTGCAAAATGATCACCAAATGAAAGCCAAGCCTTAAGTGAAAGTTGCTGCATGGTAGAAAGTCCTGATGTCTCCAGACATAGGGAACAGACTTGTAGACACAGTTGGGGAAGGAGAGGGTAGGACAAATTGAGAGAGTAGCATTAACACATATACACAACCATGTATAAAATAGACAGCTAGTGGGAAGCTGCTGTGTAACACAGGGAGCTCAGCTGAGTGTTCTGTGATGATGGGGTGGAAGAGGGGGGCTCGAGAGGGAGGGGAAATATATAGTTACAGTTATACTTATGACTGTTCTGCAATGTTGTATGGCAGAAAACAACACAATACTGTAAAACAATTATCCTCTAATTAAAATTTTTTTTTACTTTATTTTACTTTACAATACTCTATTGGACTTGCCATACATCAAAATGAATCCACCACAGGTGTACACGAGCTCCCAATCCTGAATCCCCCTCCCACCTCCCACTCCACAACGTCTCTCTGGATCTTGTGAAGAATAAAAGAAATATGGATTTTCTATCCCATAAATTAGCAAATAAAAATAGATAAATCATGACCATACCAAAAAAAAAAAAAAAAAAGACCCAGTGTCTTGAGGTTTTATAGAATTGAAGTATACAGATTGGGGACTTGGACGAGTTATATCATTTATGATAGTCAAATTTCTAATTCACAGAAGGTACTCAGCAATATCCTCCTTATCCTTTCTTCACATATCCAAAATTCAGATACACACACACATACACTCACATACGTACACACAGAGTCACACTCTGTCATCTTTTAATCTTGTCCCAGAGAGTCAAATTGACAATAGGTGTTAATGCATAGTGTCAATAATAAAAAGTTAAAGAAAGATAAAATGATATTATTAGGAAGTTATGGATTCTAAAAGGGTTTTGGAGTGGAAGACTGGAAAACGGGAGAGAAGACAAATGCTTAAACAGCTTCCCAGCAACTCTGCCATGATTTACAAAACATGCACAGAGTACTGTTGATAAAGCAGTGCCCAGCTGAAGGAGACAGAACAAATTCAGAGTCTGCACAAAGTAGCAAATTTCTTCAGTGTCTTTAAAACAGAATGTCACCTATGGAGAAATAATTGTTTGAAACAGAACATTAGAAGGGGAAGCAAACATTATAGACATTTGATTAAGGACATACGTGAAATCTAAATAATCAGGTGTTAAGTAGATAAAAGTGGATCCCTTTCTCCATAGTTGGGTGTAGTAAACAGAAGTTTCAGGTACATTGCTGTATTTTTTTCTAGGAAAAACTCTTTCTAAATGGCCTTGAGGAACCACAGCACCATCACTGAGTTCATCCTCCTTGGGCTGTCTGCTGATCCCAAAGTCCAGATACTGCTCTTTGTGCTTTTCGTGGGGATTTACCTCCTAACCATGACGGGGAACCTGGTTCTGCTGCTGGTGATCAGAGCTGATTCCCATCTCCACACACCTATGTACTTTTTTCTGAGTCACCTCTCTTTCCTGGATCTTTGCTTCTCTTCAGTCACCGTTCCCAAGCTCCTGGAGAACCTCCTGTCTGAAAAGAAAACTATTTCAAAGGAGGGCTGCCTGACTCAAGCCTTCCTTGTGTTTGACATTGGAGGGACAGAAGCCCTCTTGCTCTCAGTGATGGCCTATGATCGCTATGCTGCCATCTGCCACCCTCTGCTCTACAGTCAGGTGATGAGCGGCCAGCTCTGTGTGAGGCTGGTATGGGCTTCGTGGGGCCTGAGTTTTCTGGATGCAGTTTTCAACATCCCCCCGGCTATGAATTTGAACTTCTGTGAGAGCCATATCATCCCCCACTATACCTGTGAACTGCCTTCTCTCTTCCCTTTGTCCTGCTCTGATATTTCCACAAATGTCACTGTCCTGACAGGCTCCACACTGCTACATGGCTTTAGTACCTTCTTGCTGATCTTCTCCTCCTACACACGCATTGTCTCCACCATCCTGAGCATCAGCTCCACCACAGGCAGAAGCAAAGCCTTCTCCACCTGCTCCTCCCACCTCACTGCAGTGAGCTTCTTCTACGTCTCAGCTTTCCTCCGTTATCTCATGCCAACCTCAGGTTCACCTCTGGAGCTGATCTTCTCCATACAGTATAGTATAGTTACTCCGCTAGTGAATCCCCTCATCTATAGCCTCAAAAACAAAGAAGTAAAGACAGCTCTGAGAAGAACCCTGGGGAAATGTTTGCAATAGTAGAGATAGCAAGCTGTAAGGAGAAGAGAAATCAGGGTCATCTGTAGAGATGTGGATGGACCTAGAGACTGTCATACAGAGTGAAATAAATCAAAAAGAGAAAAACAAACACCAAACTACTGTTGTTCAGTCACCCAGTCATGTCCAACTCTTTGTGACCCCATGGACTGTAGCACACCAGGCCTCCCTGTCCCTCACCATCTCCTGGAGTTTGCCCAAGTTCACGTTCATTGCATCAGTGATGCTGTCCAGCCATCTCATCCTCTGACGTCCGCTTCTCCTGCCCTCAGTCTTTCCCAGCATCAGGGACTTTTCCAATGAGTTCTCTGGTCACATCAGATAACCAAAATACTAGAGCTTCAACTTCAGCATCTGTCCTTCCAGTGAATATTCAGGGTTGATTTCCCTTAAGATTGACTGGTTTGATCTCCTTGCTGTCAAACAGACTTTCAGGAGTCTTCTCCAGCACCAGAGTTTGAAGGCATCAATTCTTTGGCATTCTGCCTTCTTTACTGTCCAGTCTCACAACCATATGGGACCACTGTGAAGACCATAGCTTTGATGATATGGACCTTATTGGCAGAGAAATGTCTCTGCTTTTCAGCACATTGTCTAGGTTTTTCATCACTTTTCTGTCAAGAAGCACTCGTCTTCTGATTTCATGGCTGGAGTCATGGATGGAGTCGTCACCATCCACAGTGATTTTGGAACCTAAGAGGAGGAAATCTGTCACAACTTCAACCTTTTCCCCTTCCATTTACCATGCAGTAATGGGGCCGGATACCATGATCTTGGGTTTTTTAATACTTAGTCTTAAGCCGGCTCTTTTTACTCTCCTNCCATCCACAGTGATTTTGGAACCTAAGAGGAGGAAATCTGTCACAACTTCAACCTTTTCCCCTTCCATTTACCATGCAGTAATGGGGCCGGATACCATGATCTTGGGTTTTTTAATACTTAGTCTTAAGCCGGCTCTTTTTACTCTCCTCTTCCACAATATCATATATTAATGAATATATGTGGAATTGAGACACAAACAAATGCATACCAAGGGGGAAACTAGGGGTTGTGATGCATTGGGAGATTGGGATTGACACATATACACTATTGATCAGTTCAGTTCAGNACCACAGGAGCTGGTTATCCCTGAGAATGAAGGAAGAATACACATGAAACGTGTGAATTAAAATGAGGTGTTCTCTTTCCCCCCAACAGTCTTACTTTTAATAGTTATTTAGAAGAAATCTGCATTTTTTCGCTTGAAACGTGCCGAGCC
Organism: Neotragus pygmaeus; assembly: GCA_006410875.1. Taxonomy (NCBI): domain Eukaryota; kingdom Metazoa; phylum Chordata; class Mammalia; order Artiodactyla; family Bovidae; genus Neotragus; species Neotragus pygmaeus. Next base: position 1,782,237 of record SJYV01016732.1, on the reverse strand, counting down.
TTTGTTGGTCGGCTGTGTGTACCAGTCCGGCCGCCTGTTTCCGCTGGCTTGTCATGCTCGCTAATTAGAGAGCTGCCGCCTGATTCACCTTGTTAATTAGAGGGACGTGCACACGGAGCCCTTCGGGCAGTGTGCGAGACAGCCTCGCACCAGTGCCCCGAGAACGATGCGTCTGTGAAGTCATTCTTCTCATCTACCTTCTATTTTTCATTTGAAATGAATAAATCATTGAGATTTTCCTTGTGGAGTGAGAATGCAAGAATTCACATCTCTGTAAGATGTAAATTACATGTGATCAATAGGAAAGGATGACTCGGGTATTGTACTTACATGATTTCCTAATTTACTTCTTGTCGTTGTATGAAAAATGGCCTGAAATATGTGTCTCCCCTCCATGAATCAGTGTCCTTCATCTGGGAAAGGAGGGTGTTGAGTGAGAAACACAGCTGCTTCGTTTGAGCTGTCGGAGTCTGGTCTGGTGGTTTGTTGTTCTCTTGCACAGAAGGAGGGAAGCCTCTGAAACAGTCATCCAAGGAGGGAGTTTGATCAGCTCCTTCTCCTAGGCCACCCCTGCCCCGCCTCTGCTCAGGAAGAGGCAAGGTGCAACAGGTCATTTTGTTGGACATGGTCTTTTGTAATAGAGACCTGCACTTCTTGGAACTGAAATTTTATTTTATTTTTAAATTTTTATTTATTTTTTAAATTAAAAAAAAAAAGGTTTTTTGGCTGTGTTGGGTCTGCATTGCCATGCGTGAACTTTCTCTCTAGTTACGGTGAGTGGGGCCTACTCCTCACGGTGCATGGGCTTCTCACTGGGGTGGCTTCTCTTGCTGCAGAGCATGAGCTCCAGAATGCAGGCTCAGTAGTTGTGGCACACCAGCTTTGTTGCCCCGAAGAATATGGAATCTTCCCAGGGATCAAACTTATGTGCCCTGTGTTGGCAGATGGATTCTTAACCTCTGGACCACCAGGGAAGCCCAGAACCAAGACTTTAAATGTACTGTCTTTTTTTTTTTTAAGTGTTTGTTTAAAGTTTATTTCTTAAAAATATTTTCTTGGCTGTGCTGCACAGCATGTAGGTTCTTAGCTCCCCAGCCAGGTATCGAACCCATGCCACCCCCTGCCTTGGAAGCATGGAATCTAAACCACTGGACCTCATGGGAAGTCCCTATCATGTGTCTTTTAAAAGACCAAAAATTTAAATAGTAGTTTGGCTTAGACGCCATGCCAGAAGCAGTAGTTCCTTTAAGCACCACGTTGCCTCCTATTCCAACCTGCAAAACACTGGAAATAAGTTTCAGTGGCCTTCTCTCCTGCTGCTTGGTTAAAAAGAAGTATTGTGGTTAAATGAGAATGGGAAAGAGAGTGATCTCTCATTGGGTGAAAGCCATGGCGGATTCATGTTGATGTATGGCAAAACCAATACAATATTGTAAAGTAAAAAAAATTTAAAAATAAATAATAAAATTTTTTAAAAAGAGAGAGAGAGGCGAGGCTCAGCCCCACCAAGTTTGGGTTGTCTCTGCTGAGGAGCCTGTTCAATAACCCTATTATCAGTCTGGGTGGTTAATGAATATCTTACACAGGTTCACCTTTCTGTTTATCCAGAGCATTTGCAATCGTTGTACATGCTCACTTACAGAGATATTTGGCAAAAGATTTGCAAATGTTTCTTTAGAAAAAGGAAGCACTTTATACCTGCCTTTCCTGAGGAAAACACAGACCGCGTAATTGTTTTTGTAGGTGCTTTCCCCACCATTCTCAACATCCAGTCTTGTACCCATGAACACGCACTGAACACTTGTTTCTTGCAGAATATTGCCCCAGTCCTGAGGGAAACCTGAGACACAGAGGTCATCCTTGTCCTCAGTTCAGTTCAGTTCAGTTTAGTCGCTCAGTCACGTATGACTCTTTGCAACCCCATGAATCACAGCACGCCAGGCCTCCCTGTCCATTACCAACTCCTGGAGTTCACTCAAACTCATGTCCATTGAGTCAGTGATGCCATCCAGCCAACTCATCCTCTGTGGTCCCCTTCTCCTGCCTCCGATCCCTCCCAGCATCAGAGTCTTTTCCAATGAGTCAACTCTTCACATGAGGTGGCCAAAGTATTGGAGTTTCAGCTTTAGCATCAGTCCTTCCAATGAACACCCAGGACTGATCTCCTTTAGGATAGACTGGTTGGATCTCCTTGCAGTCCAAGGGACTTTCAAGAATCTTCTCCAACACAACAGTTCAAAAGCATCAATTCTGCAGCACTCAGCTTTCTTCACAGTCCAACTCTCACATCCATACATGACCACTGGAAAAATCATAGCCTTGACTAGACGGACCTTTGTTGGCAAAGTAACGTCTCTGCTTTTGAATATGCTATCTAGGTTGGTCATAGCTTTCCTTCCAAGGAGTAAGCGCCTTTTAATTGTCTTCAGGACCCCACATATGAGTGGAATAAAGAATCAGAAAAGAAGCAAGTCATTACCCCTGAGTGGTGGGTAGTGGGGAGCCTGCCAGGGGAGGGGACTTGGGACTGAAGCCACAGAGGGAGGGACTCTGTGAGGGCCACTGGGGGCCAGGCAGAACTGGACAAGTGGAGGAGGACTTGCAGGCAGGGAGCATGATGCGTGCAAAGGTGTGGAAATACTGCCTGTTGCAGGGGTGTGAGTGGAGGAAAGGCTGGAGGATGCGTCAGTTGGAGGAAAGAGGGCTGCAGGGGAGTGGGGCACACTGCTCAGGTCCCTAAGGCCCACACTCTACCCTGGATGCTAGCTCGGGTGCACAGCATTGCTGTTGGCCCCGCTATAGCCTCCAGCTCGGGTGGGGAGTCGGGGGCAGAGGGGACAGTGTGTGGCCACTGCAGGCCTGGGCTTTGGCTTAGGAGGAGCCCATGCAGGTCTCTAGAACTCTATGGGAGGATGCAGAAATGTGCTCAGCCCCTTCGACCCATCTACCCTCTGCACAGCTCCAGCCCTGGGTGCAGGGCCCATGAAATGTAGGGAGTGGAGGGTGATGGAATGGATACTGACCTGCCAGGAATCTCAGAGGCAAAGGAAGCTGCCTCTGCAAGAGCATCTGCCTGCTTGACCTTGAAAATTTTACTGAGGGTCGCAGAGTACAGCATGGGTCCTCACACAGCACTTTCCCAAACACCTTGTTCAGTTCCTCAAGTAGGATTTGAGCACCTGGCCTTTGCCTGGTTGAGTGCAAGTAAGTGTGAGCCGCTCAATTGTGTCCGACTCTTTGTGACCCCATGCACTGTAGCCCGCCGGACTCCTCTGTCCACGGGATGCTCCAGGCAAGAATACTGGACTGGGTTGCCATTTCCTTCTTCAGGGGAGTGCGAATAGCCAGGGATGCAAAGGTATAAAAGCCCCGTCTCTTCTCTTTAAGAAGCGCATAAGGGATGGCAGAAGTGGTGTGTGTCTGCAGAGAATATAGAGGACACACTGTTAATTTCAAAGCAGCAGCCTGGAGACAGAGGCCTCACTGGGGAGGTGACATGGCCCTGAGTTTTCCAGAATGAGGAAAATTTATTAGAATGAAGTAGTGGGAGAGGACTTTCTAAACAAGAGGCAGTAAGTGCAGAGTGAGGAGACATGAGTGTGCATGGTGGGTTCAGAGGCTGCAAGAATTCATCAGGTTCCAACTTGCAATGAACCTAGAGAGTTTGTAGTAGGGTCTCCCAGAGGGGAGAGGATCAGAGGTTTTAGTGTTAGTCACTCAGTCATGTCTTACTCTTTGCAACCCCATGGTCTGTTGCCCACCAGGTTCCTCTGTCCATGGTATTCTCCAGGCAAGATTACTGGAGAGGGTAGCCATTCCCTTCTCCAGGGGATCTTCCCAACCCAGCGACTGAACCCAGGTCTCCTGCATTGCAGGCGGATTCTTTACCAAATGACTCACCTCCCACTGGGAGGTTTTAGGACTAAATGAAAACAGGATCAGATGTAAATTTATAAAGGAGGCTTTGGCCAATCCCTCCCCCACTCAGTTGTACCACACCAGAGGCGCTTTCCCAGATGTTTCCTTTCCTTGATGTTTTGTAAGGTGTTGTACAAGGTGAAGGCAGAGACTCTCTTCCCATCCAGGCAGCCAGGGTCTGAACCAGCATGGACTGGAGGAGATTCTGAAGTGGAAAAAATAGACTATGGGAGAAGAGAGTGCAGGGACCCTCCAGAAGGAGACTTCCAGCTTTGGGGACAGAGCATCAGAGTAAATTAATAGCCTTCTATTTGTGGAGTCTAGCGATTGTCTCTTTCAGCTACCTGAGACTTTTCGTTTCACAGCTTACTGGTTTACAGCCACAGAAATGGAAAATCCAGCCATATTCACACCCACCGTCCAGGTAGTGTTGGATTTGATGATGAATTCCTCACCCCAGGACACACCGCTGCTTCTAAATTGGTTGTAAGATGACAGTTGAAAGCTGCACCCACTTTATACAGTGTGCTCCCCACTTTTAAAATCTCTTTTCCCTAGAAAGGTATGGTCAGCCTGGCACGAGGCAGGAGGGAAAGCCAGGTGGCCCAGACCTGGACCCTCTTTTAATTCAGGAATACGTGGACACAACCTCATCTCCAAGGGGATGAAACCACCTTCTCAAACAAGTCCTGTGTGTGGAGTAAGCTTTCCAGATCACTTTGGGGGGCTCATAATGCTATCTACATATTATAGGATTAATGGCATCACCAACTCGATGGACATGAGTTTAAGCAAACTCCGGGAGTCGGTGATGGACAGGGAAGCCTGTGTTGCAGTCCATGGGGTCACAAAGAGTCAGACACGACTGAGCGACTGAACTGATTGAAAGTAACCACCAACCGGCATAGTCCCCTCTCCCTTGGGACAGTCCTCAGGCACAATTCTGCTCCTAATGCTCAACTGCTACTAGGCTTTGCCACATTCAGGGTTAGAGACGATGCTTGAATTTCATCTGTCATCCTTCAAGATTCAGTCAGTGTCACTGATGGATGCTAGGCTCTGAGCTGGTCTCTGAAATGGCCCCTCCCAGAACCAGTGCACCTGGGAGAAGCTTCTCAGGGAGGGCAGTGGGGTTGGGGCCTGCCTCTCACAAGTGTATCGGTGCTCAGGCACAAACCTCTGTCTCTGTCTTTGATTCAAGACAAGAGGTTGTTCCTTTAGCAAGTCATTTGCTTCAGTACCCCGAAGAGGCACACACACACACACACACACACACACACACACACAGAGTGAAGTGAAAGTAGTTTTAAAATAGCAACTGAAATCCCCATAAGGCTCCTCCCAGGACATGAGACTCTCCACCGTGGACCTCACTCTGCTGGCCGCCCACCAACCGCTCCACTGTCCTCCGGCCTCTGGGCTGAGTGCCACACGTTGGTGCTCTAGCTTCTTAAGTTCGTGACATGTCCCAGGAGAGCAGAGTCTTGCCCACTGCCCGGTGCCCCAGTGGTGCTGAGTTGAGCAGCACAGTGGATTCTCGGGGAGCCTCTGCTAACTGATCAGGAGTTTCTCTACACATTTAAAACCTTCATCCTTTGCTTGATTCTAAAGGTAATGTGTGTTAGTGTGTGGTGATGGCAGACAGTTTGGAAAGTGCAAAGTTGTATAGTCCATGGGGTCGCAAAGAGTCAGACACAACTGAGCAGCGTTCACTCACTCACTCACATGAGGACTTTGAATGTCAAATATTTTTTATATCATTTCTTTATTCATTTATTTTGGCTGCATGTGGGATCTTGGCTCCCCAACCAGGGATTGAACCAGTGCCCCTGCATTGGGAGTATGGAGTCTTAACCACTGGACCACCACAGAAGTCCCACCCACAGCAGTATTGATGAGCTGGGATACAGGGCTTGCAGATGTGTGCAGATGGATGCAGGTATCCCAGCTACAGAAGGCTGCTGAGTGCTTGCAGCAAACGGTGTATGAGTCAGGGACTAGTGAATCTGCCCATAAGATGCAGACAGCGTATCTTTTTTCCTGTCTGTCCTTTGCTAGAATAGACCAAACAATCTTGAATTCTAAATCGAAGGACTCATTTTGATACAACTTTAACCCATATTTATATTTCAAAACTTGGTGATTTGGGGGCTCTGCTCAGAAAGTGAAATGTGTTATGCTTTCTTAAGCTTGAGGTGGTTGTTCTGTCACTCAGTCATGTCTGACTCAGTGACCTCATAAACCGCAGCATGCCAGGCTTCCCTGTCCTTCACCATCTCCCAGGGTTTTTTCAAACTCATGTCCATTGAGTTGGTGATGCCATCCAACCATCTCATCCTCTGTCATCCCCTTCTCCTCCTGCCTTCAATCTTTCCCAGCATTAGTCTTTTCCAATGAATCAGCTTTTCAAATCAGGTGACCAAAGTATTGGAGCTTCAGCTTCAGCATCAGTCCTTCCAGTGAATATTCAGGGTTGATCTCCTTAAGGACAAGGGCATATTCGTTATTCTACAGTTATCTACTGAGCACTTCCCTGTTAGCTTCAACCCTGAGACACTGATTTCTAGCTTCTACCCCAGAACTGTGAGAGAACACGTTTCTGTCATTTTAACCCCATCCCATCCCCCCACCCTTTGTGCCCAGGGTTTGTAGTGACTTGTTATAGCGGTCACAGGAAACTAACACAGAGTCAGAGGGACTTAGGAGTAGAGTCCAGCAGCCTGGGGACTGAATGGATGTATTTGTTGCAGGGATGGGAGACATCTAGGAGGTACCCAAGCTGGCTCCTGCCAAAAGCAAGCCTGAGACTCCGTTAGAGGTGTAGGAGCAGGCCCAGGAAGCAGAGGAAGGACCCAGGGAAGGAAAAGACTCTTGTGAAGGTGTGTGACTGAGCTGGTGACTGCAGCAGGCAGAGAAACCACGTGGAATGCTCACCTGAATCGTCCCTCAGGAGGACAGGGAGCTGGGGCATTTATCCACTAGCTCTCATGTCCCAGTGGTTGACGGTTGCCTGTATTAGGGTTCTCTAGAACCAATGGACTATGTAAATATTCATTATATTTAATATGCTGTTTCTGCTGCTGCTGCTGCTCAGTTACTTCAGTAGTGTCCGACTCTGTGCAACCCTGTAGACGGCAGCCCACCAGGGTCCCCTGTCCCTGGGATTCTCCAGGCAAGAACATTGGAGTGGGTTGCCATTTCTGTCTCCAATGCATGAAAGTGAAAAGTGAAAGTGAAGTCGCTCAATCATGTCTGACTCCCAGTGACCCCATGGACTGCAGCCCACCAGGCTCCTTGTTCCATGGGATTTTCCATGGCAAGAATACTGGAGTGGGAAATATGTTAAATGTTCATTATAATTAATCTAGCATATACATCTCTCATATATGATAAATATCTATATTTGTAACATGTAACAAAAATAAGAATACATACACACACACACACATATATATATATATACACATGTATATATAGGTCTTCCCTGGTGGCTCAGTGATAAAGAATCCACCTGCCAATGCAGGAGACGCTGGGTTGGGAAGATCCCCTGGAGTAGGAAATGGCAACCCACTCCAGTATTCTTGCCTGGGAAATCCCTGGACAGAGGAGCCTGGCAGACTACAGACCATGCAGTCACCAAAGAGTTGGATATGACTTAACGACTAAACAACAACAGCAACTATATTTGTGTGTGTGTGTGTGTGTGTGTATCGAGAGAGAGAGGTTTTGTGATGAACTGGTTCATATGATTATGGAGGCTCATATGATTATCACAAGATCTGCAGTCAGCCAGCTGGAGCCAGGACAGCCAGTGGGGGTAGAAGACCACTGAAAACCAGCAGGCGCAAGCCCCAGGAGAAGCCGATGTTTCAATTAAAATCCAAAGGCAGGAACAAAAAACCCCGTGTTTCCAGCTCAAACAGGCAAGAAGAATTCTCTCTCACTCTCAAGAGTGTCAGCCTTTTTGTTCCATTCCAACCTTCAAAAAACTGGACGACGGCTGCCCACACTGGGGAGGGCCATCTGCTTTACTCGGCCTACCAATCCAAGTGTTAACGTCACCCAGAAACACCCCACAGATACACCCAGGGTAATGTGTGACTAAGTATCTGGGTACTTCATGGCCCAGTCAGGTTGACACACAGAATGAACTGCCACACAGGCCTAGGGTGTTGTCCCTCCGTCCCCTGCTGCGTGTTCCCTGTGACCACTGAAAAGTCAGGTGAGTACTGAGGGGTGCCTTGGAGGTGGGACTGCTGTGCTGAAATCAGTTGTGTCTGGGGGATGCACCTAGGGCACAGGAAGCATCCGCCTCAGGTTCCTGACCTTCTGGCTTGGGCAAGGAGGGGAGTGGGGAGCCCAGGAGGAGGAGCCAGGGTTGGGGAGGGGGCACCGATTCTAGTAGCAATGCGCTGGGTTTTCACATGCCAGGGCCTGCAGGCAGCTTGAGCTGGGCTGTGGCTGAAGCTCTGGAGCCCTAGAGTGGGTGAGGGGTCCTGGTGAGACCAGCTGCAGAAGAGCAGAGGGACGGAGTCTAACTGCAGTGGGTGTGTGTGAGGGGGCAGGGGTGACGTGAAGCCCACAGCCGAGGACAGTCCCTTTGAGGAGAGCCATAGGACAGATGTTGAGCGAGGGTCAGAGTAAAAGGAGGACTTCAGTGGAGAAAAAGGTCATTCTGTCAGTCAGTCAACAAGCATTACTGAGCCCCTAATCTATGGTAGTCCCTGGGGATACCACCATTATCAACACACTAAGCTTCTCTCCTAGGAGAGTAAATGTGTATAGAAAGCACAACAATTTCAGATACTGTAAACGTTAAACAAAAATAAAATAACTGCAGGGAATTCCCCAGCAGTCCAGGGGTCATTGTCCCTGTCACTGCCCTGGCCCAGGTTCAATCCCTGGTCAGGGAACCAAGATCCTGCCCCCCAAAAAAGTAAATAAAGAGAAAGCGATAGATAAAATAATTTCAGATATTGATAAGAAGCACAAAGAGAGAAATCAGGGTGACGTGCAAGTGAGTGACAGCGCTACTTCAACTGTTAGGGCTAGGTAGGGCAGGTCTCTGTGCGGAGAGGACGACTGCTGTGGCTGTGGGGAATGAGAAGGACCCGGCTGGGCAGAGGACTGGGGGAGGGTGTGCCAGTGCAAAGAGCCTGGGCTGGGTGTTTGAGGGAGAGGGGAAGCCGTGGGCCTGGAGCGGGTCAAGGACAGGAGGCTGCTGGCTGGCACCACGCAGGGCACTGTAACGGGGGCTTGAGGTGAGGCCAGTTGTCGTGTGAAGCCGCTGGAGCCGCTGAAACAGGGAATGACTTACGTGCGGAATGGTTTACGTGCGGAATGACTTACGTGCGGAATGGTTTACGTGCGGAATGACTTACGTGCGGAATGGTTTACGTGCGGAATGGTTTACGTG
>SJYV01016732.1:1739683-1753710 GCA_006410875.1 Neotragus pygmaeus | reverse complement strand
CTACACCAAAGCCTTTGACTGTGTGGATCACAACAAATTGTGGAAAATTCTTCAAAAGATTGGAATATCAGACCACCTGACCTGCCTCCTGAGGGGCAGAAATCTCCTGCCTTCAGAAATGTGTATGCAGGTTATAACTAGACATGGAACAATGAACTGGTTCTGAATTGGGAAAGGAGTACACCAAAGTTGTATATTGTCACCCTGCTTATTTAACTTATATGAGGAGTACATGATATGACATGCCAGACTGGATGAAGCACAAGGTGGAATCAAGATTGCTGGGAGAAATATCAATAACCTCAGATATGCAGATGACACCACTGTTATGGCAGAAAGTGAAGAAGTAAAGAGCCTCTTGATGAAGGTGAAAGAGGAGAGTGAACAAAAATGGCTTAAAACTCAACATTCAAAAAAACATTTCATGGCATCTGGTCCCATCACTTCATGGCAAACAGATGGGGAAGCAATGGAATCAATGAAAGACATTATTTTCTTGGGCTCCAAAATCACTATGGATGGTGACTGCAACCATGATATTAAAAGACACTTTCTCCTTGGAAGAAAAGCTATGACAAACCTAGACCGTACTTTGCCAACAAAGTTCTGTATAGTCAAGCTATGGTATTTCCAATAGTCATGTATGGATGTGAGAGCTGGACCATAAAGAAGATTGAGCATTGAAAAATTGATGTCTTTGAACTGTGGTGTTGGAGAAGGTTCTTGAGAGTCCTTTGGACTACAAGGAGATCAAACGAGTCGATCCTAAAGGAAATCAACCCTGAATACTCATTGGAAAGACTGATGCTGAAGCTGAAGTTTCAATACTTCGGCCACCTGATGGGAAGAGTCAACCCATTGGAAAAGACCCTGATGCTGCAAAAGACTGAAGGCATGAGAAGAGATGAGGACAAAAGTGGACAAGATGGTTGGATGGCATCACCAACCCAATGGACATAAGTTTGAGCAAATTCCAGGAGATGGTGAAGGACAGGGAAACCTGGCATGCTCCCATTCATGGGGTTGCAAAGAGTCAGACATGACTGAGTGACTGAACAACAACTCTTTCTCCAAATGTATCTGTGAGCTGATATCTCACTATTTTAAGAGAACTAATATGACCCAGGGACATCCCCTCTATCACCCCTTTAAGACACATTTCCTCCAGTTTTAGAGAAAAAAAAAATAAACAGAATGGGGGGAAAGCAGTGACTTTTATAATTAGCCCTGTTGTTATTTTCTCACTGTTGATCATCACTTGTTTACTCATTAGCAATGAGCAACCCAAACCCAGACAATGACCTTAGGGTAGCAATCATACAGACATTGACTCTGAAGGAGGCATGTGGGAATTCTTCAGAAGATCTTGTTGATTCTTCTCACTGCACAGTTCCCTGACCTAGGAGGCTTGACCCCCATTCACACTCTTATATCCCACCTCTTCTCCAAACCCAGCAGCACCCTCTCTGCTCTAGTTGCAGAGAAACCTAACAACCTCCTTGCATGTGACAAATTGGTGTTAAGTCACTTCAGTTGTGTCTAACTCTTTGCAACTCTATGGACTGTGTACCTGCCAGCTACAGGGATTCTCTGGCAAGAACACTGGAGCGGGTTGACATTTTCTTCTCCAGGGAATCAGCCCAACCTGCATGTCTATGTCTCCTGCATTGACAGACAAGTTCTTTACCACTAGTGCCATCTGGGTGTGTCCAAAGTCAGGTCTCTACCGAGATGACCAGTTGACTTCTCCCCAGAAATTCACATACCTTTGCCATACCAAAAAGGAATTAAACAGCCTGCTGTTTTTCTACCACCCTATCTTCCACCCTGTCAGCTTTTCCAGTTCTCTTTCTGGTCCTGAGAGGCATAAGAGAAAGATCAGAAAGTCTACTGCTAAAGCAGAAGTCCAGAAAAGAAATAATATCTGCCTCTTCTGCTTGCAGACATCCTCTATTTATTATAAGTGCTGCTCTTAGGACCCCATTCATTTGGATTCTACGAAAAGAAAGTAACCCTTCCCTCCTCACAAAAAGAAAAGGAAATGGTGTCCCACCATGAACACTAAATTCTCAATATGGCCAAAAACCCCCTTCCCATTGGGTTACACCCTCAGTTTTTTATATAACCAAGGAAGGAGCAGTGATAACTAACAGTTGTATCATAGGTCTGCTCTCTTACTAAGTTTTGCAAAGGGGGTCTGATGCCATTAATAGTAGAGATTATCAGATGGGTATTTATGTTGTGGAAAACAATATGAAAGCTCCTCAAAAAGCCAAAAATAGAACTATCATTTGATTCAGCAATATCACTTCTGGGTATAAGCTTAAAGGAAATGAAAGTAGAATATGAAGAGATATATACAATCCTATGTTCACTGCAGCATTATTAAGAATAGCCAAGAAATGGAAATGATCTAAGTGTCTATCAACAGGTAAATGGATAAAGATGTTATATATGTGTGTGTATCTGTGTGTATGTATAAAATGGAATATTATTCATCCTCAAGAAAAAGGACAAGCTGCCTGCCATTTTCAAAAATAAGGATGGATCTTGAGCACCTTATGCTAAGTGAAATAAGTCAAACAGAGAATAACAAATACTGTGTGATGTCACTTTTATATGAAATCTATAAAAGCCAAACTCTTAAAAACAAAGAGTAAAATGATGATTATGAAAGGGATAGGACAAATGTTGTTTAAGGGTAAAAACTTTCAAATAGTAGTAAATAAATCCAAGAGATCTAAAGCATAGTAGAGTGAATATGAACAATAACATTGTATTATAATCATTATACTTCCTAAGAGACTAGAACTTAATTAATTATACTGACCACTAAAATAGAAATAATATGTAACATAATAGAGGTGCTAATAATCATTAAAATGACAACACTATTATGATAATAAATACACCAAATTAACATGTTTTATACCTTAAATTTATATGTTATATGTCCAATTAAAAAAATAAACAACATACTCATAAACACAGAGAACAGACTGGTGGTTACCAGAGAAGGAGGTAAGGCATGGGTGAAGTAGGTGAAGACTTGAGGGTCAAAAGGTAGAAACTTCCAGTTATAAAATAAATAAGTCCTGGGGATGTAATGTACAGCATGGTAACTATTGTTAATAATACTATATTGTATACTTGAAAGTCAAAGACAGTAGACCTTAAAAGTTCTTATCACAAGAAAAATTGTAGCTCTGTGTGGTGACGGATATTAACTAGATTTACTATGGTGATAATTTTGCAATATATACAAATATCAGATCACTGCTGTACACCTGAAACTAATATAATGTTATGTCAATTACTTCTCAATAAAATAAAAAGCAAGATTGGTTCTTTGGAAACATAAAGTAGATAAACTTCTGTCAAGTTTACTCAAGAAAAAAGAAAGGAGCACCAAAGAAACAATCTGAAGAATTAAACAGCATACTTAAATAGCCTACTACAAATATCAAACATATTGAGAGGGCAATATAAATGACATTATGTCAATAAATTTGAAAGCTTAGATAATTAAACTCCCATTAAAAGGGCAATTAACCAAAAGTGACTCAAGAAGAAATAAGAATCTAAAAAGCTTTTTTAGAGTTGGAGAGCTGAGACTAAACCTCAGCCAGCTTTATATTTAAGTTAGAACTTTAAATAAAGTAAAAATGTCAGTCCTCCCCAGGTTGAACAATAAATTTAACTTAATTCCACAAGAAATCTCACCAATAATTTTTACAAAACTCAGCAAGCTAATTCTAACATTTTACGGAAAGTGGTAAGTGAAAACCACTCAGTCATGTCCAACTCTTTGCAACCCCCATAGGCTNTAAATTTAACTTAATTCCACAAGAAATCTCACCAATAATTTTTACAAAACTCAGCAAGCTAATTCTAACATTTTACGGAAAGTGGTAAGTGAAAATCACTCAGTCATGTCCAACTCTTTGCGACCCCCATAGGCTATATAGTCCACGGAATTCTCCAGGTCAGAATGCTGGAGATGGTAGCCTTTCCCTTCTCCAGGGAATCTTCCCACTAGGGAAGGTAGCCAGGTCTCCCACATTGCAGGCAGATTCTTTACCAGCTGAGCTACCAGGAAAGCCCACACTATAATCAAGTAGGATTTATTCCAGAGATGCAAGGATAATTCAACGTCCACAAATCAATCAATGTAATATACCACACTAACAAATTGAAGAATAAAAATCATATGATCATCTCATAGATGCATAAAAATCATTTGATAAAATTTAACATCCACTCATGATTAAAAAAAAAAAAAAACTCTCAGCAAAGTAGGTATATAGGGAAATGCCTCAACATAAAAAGGCCATATATGGTGAGCCACAGCTGACATCATACTTAATGGTGAAAAACTGAAAGTTTTCCTCTAAATTCAGGAACAAGGCAAGGATACTCACTCTCACCAATTTTATTCAAAATAGTGTTGAAACTCCTAGCCAGAGCAACCAGGCAACAATAAATAAATTTTGTTAAATACTAATTAGATATATAAATAAATAAAGGTTATCCAAAACGAACAGAAGAAACAAAACTACCTCTGTTTTTAGATGACATGATATTTTATACAGAAAACCCTAAAACGCCACAAAAAAACCGTTAGGACACATAAACAAATTCCATAAACTTGCAGGACACAAAATCAATATATAAAAAATGTATAGCATCACTGTACATTTATAATAAACTAGCAGAAAAAGAAATTAAGAAAACAATCCCACTTACAATTACATGAAAAAGAATAAATCACCTAAGAATAACTTTAACCAAGAGGCTGAAAACAAACTGTACAATGAAAGCTATAAGATGTTGATGAAAGAAAATGAAGACAAAAATGAATGGAAAGATAGTCCATAATCACAGAAATAAAAATTAATATTGTTGAAGTATTCACACTACCCAACACAATCTATATCTATATTGATTTTAATCTCTATTACAATGTCAATGGCATTTTTTGCAGAAACAGAAGAAAAAAGTGCTAAAATTTGTATGGAACCATAAAAGACCCTGCATAGCTAAAACTATCTTGAGAAAGAACAAAGTCAAAGGCATCACATTCCTAATTATAAACTATATTACAAAGCAATAGTAATCAAAACAGTATGATGTTGGCTTGAAAACAAGAATACAGAGATTAATGGCACTGAATAGAGAGCACAGAAATAAACCCACACATATGTAGTCTATCAATTTACAACAAAGAAGACAAGAATACATAGTATGAAAAGGATAGTCTCGTCAATTGGGAAAACTGGACAGCCACATGCAAAGGAATGAAACTGGATCTTACACCATACACAAAAAATAAACTCAAAATGGATTAAAGGTTTGAAAAAAATCTTTCATAAAACTCAAAGAAGAGAACATACGAAAAAAAGCTCCTTGACACCGGTCTTGGCAATGATTTTGCTGACATAACACCAAAAGCACAAACAACTAGCAAATATCAATAAGTGGAACTACACCAAACTAAAACGTTTGCTCAGCCAAAGAAACAAACAACAACAACAAAAACAAAAACATAAGGAGGCAACCAAAGTAATAGGAAAAAATATCTGCAAACCATATGTTTGATAAGATGTTAACATTCAAAATATGTAAATAACTCACACAACTCAATAACAGAAATCAAACAAATCAATGTTAAAGTGGGTCAAGGACTTGAACAGACATTTTTCCCAAAGAAGACATACAAATGACCAATGTTCAACATCACTAATCATCAAAAAAATGAAAATCAAAACCACAATGAGATATCCCCTCATGCTTATCAGAATGGTTATCATTTAAAAGATGACAAATAATAAATGTTGGAGAAAAGGGAACACTTGGGCACTATTGGTGGGAATGTAAATTGGTTTACCCATTATGGAAAACAGTATGGAGGTACCTCAAAAAATTAAAAACATAATTACCATATGATCCAGAAATTCCACTTCTGGGTATATACCCAAAAGAAACTAAAACAAGATATCAAAAATATATGCACTCTCATATTTATTGCAGCATTATTCACAGTAGCCAAGATATGGAAATAATCTAAAACTAAACTTCCAGCTATAAGATGAATAAGTTTTGGGAATCTAATATTCAGCATAGTGACTGTACTTAATAACACTCTACCATATATTGAAAAGTGCTAAGAGAATAAATCTTAAATATTCTCACCATAAGACAAATCAAAAAAATTGTAATTATGACAGGTGAAGTATGTGTCACGTAACATGATGTGGTTTTAAAAAAAAGATACATGTATACATATAACTGAATCACTTTGCTATACACCTAAAACTATCACATTATTAATCAACTATACTTCAATATAGAATATAACATTTTTTTAAGTTTTAAAAATTCTAAACATAAGTTACATGGAATGATTTTTTTTAAAAACATAAGGTGAAACAAATTGCAATATATACATGTATCAAACCATCACTTTGTACACTTTAAACTTACACATTATATGTCAATTATATCTCAATAAAGCTGCAGGGGTGGGGGGAGATGCCTTTCTTATTCATTTCTTTCCTGTCTCTATCAGCCCAATATGTGTTCTTTTTTAGACTTTAAATAATTGCTTTAATTCAGAAATTTCAAATACTCCCTTGTGTCTCTTACAGCTTGCCTTTCTAGCTAACAGGGAAACATGCAATTAATGAGTCTGGAATTTGGCTTCAGGGTAAGCTTCAGAGAGTACAGGGCATTGACCCAGCTTCCCCTGGGTGCCAATCCAGCTCTTGGCTGTATAAGAACAGATGGCCTTCTGATTGGGTCTACTAGAGAATTTTTTCCTTCAGCGGTATTCTTCAGAAGCATTCAAAATCTCAGAGGAAATAAATGAAGATATAGCAGGTTACTGGCTCTGAGATCATGTGAGGAAGTTCTAATGAACTACATACCTGTTCAGAATATGAGCTTCTTTTGAGAAATTGGTCTCGTCCTTCCATATAGTGGCCTGTATTGCAGAATAACACTGCTCTAGGTTAAGAGAGTCAAGAGGTAATCTTAATTTTGTGGCAATCCCAGTGTTTTTAAAGCTTGAACCATTCTAATAGCCAATTCTCACTTATAGCAAGAAGAAAAAGCTATCTGCTGTGGAGAGTCAAATTCTTGTGACATAGGTGCACTTATAGGAAGACTTTACCTATGATGTGTCTGCCTAAATGGGAAAACCTGAACACAGGAACTGGCTTTCCAGGAAAAGCCAGGAGTATGGTAATATCTTCCAAAATATCTTGATATCCCCCCCTTCTATTTTTCCTTCCTAGAAATTTCTATATGTGTTTTAATTTTGCTGACCATCTTCTCTTTTAGTTTAGTTAGAGAGCATATTTAGAAGAATGACGAAGAGTGAGGCCCTTTTCTGTGATTCCCCATATCAGATGATCCAAATAGTTGCTGCCTTTACCCACACAAAATGTGTAAGTTAGCACATGAGAGAAAAATATTATTCAGAAATGCTACACTCTTCTTGGTTGAGACGCTGAACTCCCCAAGTTACATGGTCAGATCCATCTTGTGCATGGAAGTAGAAAAGTGTGAGCAATTTTCAGGATAGCCCTGTTCACAAATAGATGAAATAACCAAGTTCCTGAAAAGAATAGAACAAATGTGTCATTTCACTTTGCTTGAGTAGATCCCAAGAAGACATCTGCTTTCAACAATATTCACAATTTTATCTAAGCAGGTTCCTCAAAAGTAAATTCTCCAACTGCTTATGCATCATCACTACTAGCTGAAATCACACAAAAGTGAACAGTGCCCTGCCTGTCCAAGCACACAGGTAACCTAAACATGAGTCTAAGATGAATTTGAACTTTGTTAACAGGATCAGGTTTTTAACTATATTTGCTTTGAAGAAACAGCAGGATTTGAGGTAAGGCTGGAAGGTGAATGAGAGTCTGAATCAGTGGAATAAAAAAGTATAACATCTGAAAGAAAACCATGTAGTCAAAGAGAGAAATATAAGACTTTTCTAGTATCAAAAGGGTCAAAAAGGCTAAAATATAGGTTAAGGACAGGAAGAACTCTGAATGTCAAGACAAGAGAAATGGATTTGATTCCACAAAGTACCTAGAATAGTCAAATTCATAGTATCAGAGAGGATACTGGTAGATGCTAGGGGCTGGAAGCAGGGTGGAGAGTGAGGAGTTAATTTTTTAATGGGAACACAGTTTCAGTTTAGGAAACTGAACAATTCTGGAGATGGATAATGGTGAAAGTTGCACAACAATGTGAATGGATTTAGTGCTACTGAAATATGGTATTTAGTAAAACTAAATATCATTAAAATAGCATTTTTATAATAAGACTTTTACCACATTAAAAAAAATTGTTTTAAAAGATACTCTTGTGGACCAGACCTAGATTTTGGGATGAGAATTAGGGGAAATACTATGGAAGTTATTTCCTGGTTCTTCTACTGGTTGTTAATGTCTCTATATCATATTTCCAAAGGGGAAAATGAAGATAAATGTCCATGTCTGATATACTTCATAGAATTTCTTTCAGCATAAACAGAGACAAGACATGAGAAAATGCTTTGTATTTTAAAAAATCTATTAAAATTCAATGTGATGTTTAACAAGAAGCCCTGGATTATTTTCAACAAAAATATTAGAGAGGAGAAAAGGTTTAGAAAAGTTACCTCACATATGTTATAAAATGGTTTTTTTTAAAGTTGTACAATGGATTTTAAGAATTTCTGAAATTTAAAGCATGTAATGAAAATAAAAGACGCTTACTTCTTGGAAGAAAAGTTATGACCAACCTAGATAGTATATTCAAAAGCAGAGACATTACTTTGCCGACTAAGGTCCGTCTAGACAAGGCTATGGTTTTTCCTGTGGTCATGTATGGATGTGAGAGTTGGACTGTGAAGAAGACTGAGCGCGGAAGAATTGATGCTTTTGAACTGTGGTGTTGGAGAAGACTTGAGAATCTCTTGGACTGCAAGGAGATCCAACCAGTCCATTCTGAAGGAGATAAACCCTGGGATTTCTTTGGAAGGAATGATGCTAAAGCTGAAACTCCAGTACTTTGGCCACCTCATGCGAAGAGTTGACTCACTGGAAAAGACTCTGATGCTGGGAGGGATTGGAGGCAGGAGGAGAAGGGGATGACCGAGGATGAGATGGCTGGATGGCATCACGGACTCAATGGACGTGAGTCTGAGTGAACTCCGAGAGATGGTGATGAACAAGGAGGCCTGGCGTGCTGCTATTCATGGGGTCGCAAAGAGTCAGACACGACTGAAAGACTGAACTGAACTGAACTGAATGAAAATTGAATAACATTAATGTTAGAGTGAACTAGAGATATTATTTCTCCAGTAAGTCTCTGTGGAATAGGAATAAGTTCAGTTCAGTTGCTCAGTCGTGTCCAACTCTTTGCAATTGCAGCACACTAGGCCTCCGTGTCTATCATCAACTCCCGGAGTCTACTCAAACTCATGTCCATCGAGTTGGTGATACCATCCAACCATCTCATCCTCTGTTGTACCCTTCTTCTCCTGCCCCCAATCCATCCCAGCATCAGAGCCTTTTCTAATGAGTCAACTCTTATCATGAGGTGGACAAAGTACTGGAGTTTCAGCTTCAGCATCATTCCTTCCAAAGAAATCCCAGGGCTAATCTACTTCAGAATGAACTGGTTGGATCTCCTTGCAGTCCAAGGGACTCTCAAGAGTCTTCTCCAACATCACACTTCAAAAGCATNCCCACCCCGCGCCCCTCCAGGCCCGGCCCGCTCGCCCCGGCGCCCGCGAGCCCACCCGCCCGCGGCCACTCGCCCAGTTGGCGTCCGAGGGACCTCACCTCGGGCGGCGGTCGAAGGTACGCGTTCCTCCCCGTCCCCGTGCAGCCCACCGTGCCCCCGCGGCCAGCGACGGCTCCAGGGAGCGTCCGGGACTCCGGCCACCGCGGAGCCGGGAGTCGCACGGGCGAGAGCTGAGCAATCCCGCGAGACAGCGCCGCCAGGTCGGACGGGCAGGTCCCGGCTCGCGGCGGCGGCGGACCTGGCTCCCCGCCCGGGCCCCACCCGCGCCGCGCCGTCCGGGTCTGGCTCTGGGCTCGCCCCACCCGGCAGGGGCGAACGGTGTCGCGGGGGCGAGGTCCAGCTGCGGGGCCGGGGAGCCCCCTCCACCTCGCCGTCCCTTGTGTGCCATCCGCAGGGGTTCAGCCTAGAAGGGTTTTTGTTTTTTCTTTTCAAGTTCTTCTTGAGTCCCAGATAAAACTTCTTGTAGAAAAACCCAATTTATTTCGAATTTCAGGAACCAAGAATTCTTAAACGGGGCCAGTTTGCTCTGTAAAGTCAATTGCCCAAGTGACCTTAGACAGAGGGTAGGTAATTTCCTGGGTNCTGGTGTACGGGGATGATCCAGAGAGACGTTGTGGGGTGGGAGGTGGGAGGGGGATTCAGGATTGGGAGCTCATGTACACCTGTGGTGGATTCATGTCGATGTATGGCAAAGCCAATAGAGTATTGTAAAGTAAAATAAAGTAAAAAAAAAAAAAAAAGAAAGAAAAGAAAATGAGCAAGATGAAATATACTGTAATTTTTCCTTTGCCTTCCAGGTGAAATCTCTTGGAGATCATGAGTGGAACAGAACTCAACCAATTGGAGTGCTAAGCAGCCATCCTTTTGAAAGTGACACAGAGATGTCTGACATTGATGATGACGATAGGGAAACAATTTTCAGTTCAATGGATCTTCTCTCTCCAAGTGGTCACTCTGATGCCCAGACACTGGCCATGATGCTTCAGGAACAACTGGATGCAATCAACAAGGAAATCAGGTGAGTTCAATGATTTCTGATGGTCTCAAGGGATTGGAAGACCTTAATTCTAAAATTGTGATCATCAAATCAGAAACACCAGCATCCAGATACTCAGACCTCACCCTGCACCTACCGAATTAAAATGTGCAGTTTCACAGTTTCCCAGGATAAACTTAGGACAGCTTTTATAAGAAACATATGTGAAAATGCAGATTAATGATATTAGAGCAATATAAATGAATGAGGTAAAGGTGAAATCTTAGATGAATTTTCTGAATGAATTGAGTATCTGAGTAGCACTGGATCTTTAGTTTCATTAAACTTCAACCTATCTCTTACTCAACTAGTTCCTCTAATTTGATTTTCCTTTACAATTAATAAAATGCCTAGAGTTTAAAACTATATTTTTTTTATTTAGCAAAACCATGTCACCTCTCACCAGATTTTATTGGAGTCATGTCTGGCCAATCATTTTTTTTTTTAAACTTTATTTTATTTTTTTAATTAATTAATTTATTTTTTAAATTTTACTTTACAATACTCTATTGGCTTTGCCATACATCAACATGAATCCACCACAGGTGTACACAAGCTCCCAATCCTGAATCCCCCTCCCACCTCCCACACCACAACGTCTCTCTGGATCATCCCTGTANGACATACTCCTTTTCCCATTTGGAACCAGAAAAAAAAGCTTATATAATTCATATAATCAGTAGTTTCTCTATATACCAGCAATAAACTGAATGTATATATATATTAGAAAAACATCCATTTACTATGGCAAGGTCAATAGAAAAACCTCAGGATTAAATTCAACAATAAGCACTCAGAACCCATATGAACAAGCAAGAAAACTAAGTAAATGATATAAAGTATGCTTAAATCAATAGATTTGACTTACAAATGTATTCATTAGGCATGCTTTCATCATCAAGTAACAAAATGTGATTAATAGTACCATAAACCATAACACTACTTATCATTGATTTAATAAGAGGTCTGGAGACAGAGCGCTTCAGAGTTGGTTCATTGGCTCAATAGAATTATTAATGATTCTATTAATTATTCTACTTAATCATTAATAAATCATGCTCTTTCCATTCATATGCTATGCCCTTCTCTATTGATTTTTATCCTCACAAGTGCACCTGCTGTTGCTACTCTAGATGTCATGTTCTTATCCATCACAATACAAAGCTAAAGGAAGGGGAAGTACTGGTTTAGCCTGTTCCTGAACTTCATATAAACAGAATCATTCTAAATGCTAGAACTGAAAATACTGAAAGTATTTAAGTCTTGATGAGGAGGGGGAGGAATTGGATTCAGTATACACTTATTCAGGACTTCAGTAAACTGTGTGGCAGTATGTGTTAAATTCAAACCATACAACTACTCTAAAGCCCAAGAATTACATTGCCAGGTATGTACCAAAGAATTATGAATGTATATATACAGCAAAGACATTACTGGGCTGTTTATGACAACTTTATTCACTGTAGCTAAAAAAGGCAAATAACCAAAATGTCTATCAACTGGAGAATGGATAAATAAACCATTGTATATTCAATAATGGATAAATAAATAAATAATAAGTTAATAAATAATTTTTAAATAAATAAATATAATGGATAAATAAATATTGATGGATAGATAAACATTGTGTATTCATACAAATATTTTACAAAAACAGGCTTTGGAAAACACATGGAAAACAGAAGCCAGGCACATATGATTTTATTTACATAAAGTCTGAGACTAGAGAATAATAACTAATAAGTGATGCCAGGACAGTGCTTAGTGTGGAGAATAGGTTTACTGGGGAAATGCATGATGGAACTTTCTAGCTAATAAAACTTACTGCATCCTGATCTGTGTGGTGGTTACATAAGTATATATGAATGTAAAAACTCATCAAGTACTACCTTTAAACGACTGCACCTCACTCTTTACTTAGGTATTTTTGGGTAATAAAATATGGCATTTAATTTGCATTTCATGATAAACGGTTAACATCCTTAGCCATAACTAAATTCTTGGAAACCAGTAACAAAACCATTGATATACCAAAGGAAATGAAAAAAAAAATGAAATAACACAAGTGACTAATAAGGATTAAGCATTCTGATGATTAAGCATATTGAAGATGATTGAGCTAAACAATAATAGAAAAAAGTAATTTATTTGCAATATTATCTTGCCAAAGATTAAAATGTATCATTTGTATAGTTTTAGGAAATATGCCCCCACATAAACACTGGGGGATAAGACTGATAAAGTCCCATCTATATAGTAGGGGAAAAAATATTATAGTTTGGTCTCAAAACTATAAATTTTGGGTATACTTAGTCCCAGAAGTTTCAATTTGTTTGAATTATTTCAACAAATTAGTTGGATGAATTCACAATTTATTTTAAAATATTTACAACTTNTAAAGTCCCATCTATATAGTAGGGGAAAAAATATTATAGTTTGGTCTCAAAACTATAAATTTTGGGTATACTTAGTCCCAGAAGTTTCAATTTGTTTGAATTATTTCAACAAATTAGTTGGATGAATTCACAATTTATTTTAAAATATTTACAACTTATATATAAACTATGTTTACTGCATAGAAAATTTGTAGCTAGTATATGTAAGTGTACGTGCTCAGTTGTGCCTGACTCTTTGCAACCCCATGGACTGTAGCCCACAAGACTCCTCTGTCCATGGAATTTTCTAGGCAACAATACTGTAGTGGTTTGCCATCTACTGCTCCATGGGATCTTCCTAACTCAGGGATTGAACCCGTGTCTCTTGCATCTCCTGCATTGACAGCAGATTCTTTACAACTGAGCCACCTGGGAAGATTAGTATATAGATCTCCCCAGAATGACCTGCATATTAATTTATAAATAAAGCCAAAAGGATGTGCACAAAACTTCATTACCAGCAGCTCCCATAAGTATTAAGTACATATATTTAAATGTT
Organism: Neotragus pygmaeus; assembly: GCA_006410875.1. Lineage (NCBI taxonomy): Eukaryota > Metazoa > Chordata > Mammalia > Artiodactyla > Bovidae > Neotragus > Neotragus pygmaeus. The sequence goes on along the minus strand of SJYV01016732.1, from coordinate 1,739,936 downwards.
TCATAGAGAATCCTGCTGTGATTTATGTCAGAGAGTGTTTTGCCTATGTTCTCCTCTAGGAGTTTTATAGTTTCTGGTCTTACGTTTAGATCTTTAATCCATTTTGAGTTTATTTTTGTCTGTGGTTAGAAAGTTATCTAGTTTCATTCTTTTACAAGTGGTTGACCAGTTTTCCCAGCACCACTTGTTAAAGAGATTGTCTTTACTCCATTGTATATTCTTGCCTCCTTTGTCGAAGATAAGGTGTCCATAG
>SJYV01016732.1:1713548-1738967 GCA_006410875.1 Neotragus pygmaeus | reverse complement strand
ATATATGGAATTTAGAAAGATAGTAATGATGACCCTGTATGTGAGACAACAAAAAAGACACAGATGTATAGAACAGACTTTTGGCCTCTGAGGGAGAGGGAGAGGGAGAGGGTGGGATGATTTGAGAGAATGGCATTGAAGCATGTATACTATCATGTAAGAAATGAGGCGCCAGTCTATGTTCAATGCAGGATGCAGGATGCTTGGGGCTGGTGCACGGGGATGATCCAGGGAGACGATGTGGGGTGGGAGGTGGGAGGGGGATTCAGGATTGGGAGCTCGTATACACCTGTGGTGGGTTCATGTCGATGTATGGCAAAACCAATACAGTATTGTAAAGTAGAATAAAGTAAAAATTAAAAAATAAATAAATAAATTTTTAAAAAATAAAATAAATGTTTCACTTACCACAGGAAATTTAAAACTAATTCACAAAAAATATTTTTCAAGATTTTAAAGGATATTGAAATTTGTCAAGTATATTTTACTTCTTAAACGTCTTTTCTCCTCCTCTAATTCTGCCACTTCTGACTGCTTGTATATTTTATACCTTAATAAACAGGAAACTAAACTAAAAGATCCATTCTCAGACATGTTTTCTCAGTTCTTGTGGGTACATACTCTCCATATCCTACAGTTGGTTTGGTAAACAATGCCCTTCCTCCCATAGCAGGTCTGTACTTCCTCAGTCCAACCACGATGAGACATGATCCCAACCATTGGTCTAGAAGCCACTGGGGGAGATAAGAGAGGGTAAATAACATCTTACCAGACATCTGCCTCAGGTTCAATTTCTCCACAGTCTTCGAGCAAGGGATAAACTTCTATAATCTTGCAGAGAGTAGTAAGTCAATTCTACAGGCTCTGACGATTCAGGAAGTTGAAGCATACTCATCCAGATGTCCCCCCCACAAGTCTCATGGTCCTACTCCTTTTCTGTTAAAGCCCTGTATATGGCATAGGATATTTGCTGAACTGTAAATAAAGTGCTCTTTTGAATTCAGCTATTCTATTAGTCAGGTCCTGGGCCCATTTTCACCAACGTCTACTCTTTGGTTACAGGAGACAAGGTTTCCTTTAAAATGCTCAGAAAGGCCTTTTGACCTTCATATCATCCTCTAAGTATGTAATTGGTTAATCCAAGGCTGTCCTTTTCTTTAGCACACCAATTACATTCCACAACAGCAAACCAAATGCACACTTCTTTTTATTGTTATTGTGCCTACATCTTTCAGTTACTAAAGATATTGCATATACCAAAGCATTCCCTTCTTCAAGTATCTCATCCCAATTAACCACAGGTAAGAGTTGTGTAGCTGTGATACTGGGAACAAAGTAGTATGCAATGCAGTAGTATTTCCTTGTTCCTCTGGACAAGGAAAAATGTTCAGAGACTGACATTTTTAGGTTGGGCCAGTATGCATAGAAGTTGTAACGGTGAAAGCATTTGCTGGATAGTTACCATTAGCATCTGCTATTACTATAAAATGAAATGGGAGAATGATAAATACATTAAAATGTCAGAAATCATTCAGTTCAGGGAATAACATTAAACAAAGAAGATAATTAAGAAAGTAGATAAGCACAGCAAAATGGTAAAGAAGGCATAGGTTTCCTTCCTACAGATAGACAGATTAAAAATATGGCAAAAATGATAGCAATTGTTAGGCCTTACAGCTACTGAATAAAGTAATGGAGGACTTAGGTGAAAGTTTGGCTTGGCAGACTACATCCACCGTATACCTTGCAGACAGGTCCTATAGACTGAACCCTGTTCCTGTCTCTTCTCGTGCTCTCACGCTTGTGAGGCCTTGCTTCTGCATTTTGCAAAACCTGAACTGAGTGTGTGCTGCTTTCTCAGTGTACTTGGTTAGGAGACCAAGGTGAAGCTTCTTAGAAGAGATATTTTTCAGGGTATCAAAACTTAATCTTTTTCTTCCCTGAGACCAGAATTGAATATATAAGTGGCATAAACCACCATTCCTAAAGTCAACAAGAAAGTAAAGTTTTCTCACAAGCTAGTACAGGTGTTAATAAATTAAAAGGCTCATAATAATGTTGGTACCTTCTCTGATAACACTTAGGAAACAAATTCTTACATTTGGGGCATAAAATAGAGAATATTGCCTCCAAACACAGCAATCATCTTCAGCTGCTTTTTAACATTTACTGCAAAACCTTTAAAACAAGTTAAAACGTTATTCTCTGGTCCACTGCTGCAAAAATAAAAGACTAAGTTTAGTCCCCAGCCAGCATGGTCAAGAAAACCTGTGGTGTTGGAACTCTTCCTCTTTCTGAGGAATATAATGCAATCATTATAATGCAATTTTCCAGAGATTTGAAAAATTACTGTGGATCGAGTACAGGTAGGTGCAATCTTCTGAGCTTCTCTTGGTCTTAGAATGGCACAGAATGACATCCAAAGACTTCAGTGTGTCTACTAGTGGGACAAAGATATTAGCTTACAATAAGACCTAGTGGCCTGCAAATGCGTCCTTTGATTCAGATGAGAGTTGAATTCAAAAATGTGTGGCACGCATATCTATGGCTCAGGAAACTCAAACAGGGGCTCTGTATCAACCTAGAGTGGTAGGATGGGGAAGGAGATGGGAGGGAGGTTCAAAAGGGAGGGGATATATGTATACCTATGGCTGATTCATGCTGAGGTTTAACAGAAAACAACAAAATTCTGTATAGCAATTATCCTTTCAATAAAAAAACTTTTTAAAAACTAAAAAAAAAAAAAAAAAAAGTGTGGCATGGTCAGTATTACCAGGAAATGAAAAAGGATGAGGTATTAGTATGTCATGATAGATTTCCAAGAGAGAGATGACTAGAGGGGATGAGTTACATGTGGAACAAGAGGCCAGCAAAGGACTAAAGCAGACCACTGTTTCCAAGTAACACCTCTCATCCCAGCACCACTGTAACTTTGTTTATGCATGCATGCTCAGTCCTGTCGAACAGGGTCCTCTANGAGGGGATGAGTTACATGTGGAACAAGAGGCCAGCAAAGGACTAAAGCAGACCACTGTTTCCAAGTAACACCTCTCATCCCAGCACCACTGTAACTTTGTTTATGCATGCATGCTCAGTCCTGTCGAACAGGGTCCTCTAGCCATGAGATTCCTCGGGCAAGAATAGTGGAGTGGGTTGCCATTTCCTTCTCCAGGGGATCTTCCTGACGCAGGGATCAAACCCACATCTCCTGCATTGGCCACCAGAGAAGCCCACCCGAATGCTCATAGCGGCCTTATTTATAAGAGCCAAGATATAAAAGCAATCTCAGCATCCATCCACAAATGAATGGATAAAGAAAATATGGCATATATACAATAGAATATTACTGTCGTGAAAAATAATGAAATTTTGCCATTTGCAACAACATAAATGCACCTTAAGGGTATTATGCTTAGTGAAGTAAGTCAGAGAAAGACAAATACTGTATGTTTTCCTTTACACGTGGAATCTAAAAAAATTAAATAAAAGAATATAATAAAATAGAAACAGACTCACAGATGCAGAGAATAAACTAGTGGTTACCACTGTTGAAAGGGGCTGGAGGAAGGGCAAGACAGGAGATTAAGAGGTACAAACTACTAGATATAAAATAAATAAGATACAATGTAATATATAGCACAGGGAATACAGCCAGCATTTTATAACCACTTTAAATGGAGTGTAATATAAAAAAGTATCAAATCATTATGTTTACACCTGAAACCAATATAATATTGTAAATCAACTGTATCTTAAACTTCTAATTTAAAAAGTCATTGACAGGGCTTCCTGGGAGGCTCAGTAGTAAAGAATCTGCCTGCCAATGCAGGAGACATGGGTTTGATCCCTGGTCCGTGAAGATCCCACATGCCATAGAGCAACTAAGCCCATGTGCCACAACTACTGAATCTGTGCTCTAGAGCCCAGAAACCACAACCTTGGAAGCCTGTGTACCCCAGAACCTATGCCCCACAACAAGAGAGTAACCCCTCCTCAGCATAACTGGAGAAAAGCCCGCATGGCAAAGATGACCCAGCACAGCCAAAAATAAATAAATAAATAAAATTTAAGTCAATGACAAAGAAAGAATTTTAAAGGCAGCCAGGGGAAAAAAGATGATAACTTGCAAAGGCACCCCCAATAGGCTATAGCAAATTTCTCAGCAAAAACTCTACAGGCCAGGAAGCAGTGAAATGACATTCTCAAAATATTGAAAGATAAAAACTGTCCGCCAAGAATATTCTTTTCAGCAAAGGCAAAATTAGATATGAAGGAAAAATAAGGACATTCTCCAACAAATGAAAACTGAGAGTCATCAACACAAAACCTGCCTAAAAGAAAAAAAAGTTGAAAAGAGCTATTCTACCAGAAACAGAAGACAAAAGAACATAAACTGTAAGGTGATAAATAGAATTACAAAATTGCAACTCTATATGAGAATATGTCTTAAACACTTTATTATCAACAACAGAAAGAATAAAATATCTAGGAATAAACTTAATCAAGGAGGTCAAAGACTTTGACACTGAAAACTATGAGATGTAGTTGAAAGACACTGAAGCAGACAAAAAGAAATGGAAATGGAGTTCATGCTCATGGATGTCTATATCGCCTAAAGCAATCTACAGACTCAATGCAATCCCTATCAAAATACCAAGGAGATTTTTCACAGAAATAGAACAAAAAATACTAAAATTTATATGGAACCACAAAAGCCAAAGCAATCTTGAAAATAAAAGAACAAAACTGGAGGTGTCACATGCTCCAATTTTAAACTATGTTATAAAGCTGCAATAATCAAAACAGCACAGTACTGACAGAAAAACAGATACACAGATCACTGGCATGGAACTGAGAGCCCAGAAATAAACCTAAACACATAAAGGTCAGTTAATCTATGACAAAGGAGCAAAGAACAAACAATAGAGAAAAGATAGTCTCTTCTATCATCAGCAGTACATGATGTTGGAGAAGCAGGACAGTTCACATGCAAAAAAAAAACATTCATTATATGCTTGAATTACTGTCTATGTTACTATCATCATATGCTTTTAATATAGAATTCTATAAACTTAAGATCCAATTATTTTCACTTTGTATGTCTTAAATATACAAAAATTTTATTTGTCAGTTATACCTTAATAGATCTGGCAGGGGCAGGATTAAGTAAGGTCCTAAAAATAATCAAGATATACATCTTAAATCTATATAATTTTTGCCAATTGTATTTCAATAAATCTGTTAAAGAATAAACTTTAACATGGTTCATGTTAAACAGAATATCACTTTTTAAATAAAAACAGGATAATAGTCTGAAAAAAAGATAATGTAAATTCAAGCCCCAATAATATTCCTAGCATGGAGTTAATTCCTCTCAGTCACTATAATGGTCAAGTCTATTGTTAAAATGAAAAAAATTTAAGTATGCACTAAAATATAATCTGGAGCTCAGTAATATGTCACAGCTCAATTTACTGAAAAATTTTGAAAGGTCATTTTCAGCTATGCGTAGCCATTAGGAAAATGTTCCATCAGATTGAAATTTGTTTGAAAGTCCCATTCTTATACTCTGCTTTTTCAACCCTCACAACTCTAATAAAGCACTCTTTTCAGGCTTTAAATAATTGCCTTAATTCAGACACTTCAAATACTTCCCTGGAGAGAATCCTATATGCCTCGTACTACGTTTAATTTTCCAGTTATCTGGAAACTGTGTAGTTACTGAGTCCAGAGCTAGGCTTCAGGCTGGGACTTCAGGGAATACAGGGCAGTGGCCAAGCTTCCCCAGAGTACCCAACATAGCCCATGGCTATCTAAGTAAAATGGCTTTCTGATTGGTTCCATTAAAGAATGCTTTCTATAAGTGAAGCTCTTAGAAAAGTACTCAGAATCACAGAAGAAATGAAGAGAAGGTACATTGCTCCACCTGAGTTCATGTGAGAAGGTTTAATGAAATATATGTCTGTTGTTCAGAATTTGAGCTTCTTTAGGGAAACTGTCCTCATCTTTGCCTACATTACAGAATGACACCACCCTAAATTAAGGTTTTCAGGAAAACAGTCCTGACTGTATGATTTATATACTGCTTCTAACAAGAGAACTATTCTGAGAACTGCCCAGAACTCTCTGAGAGCTGTCTGATATACCAAACATCAAACTCCTTTGAGAGGAGGTCAGTTTTGAGAAGACTTTACCTATGATGCTCAACAATGATGGGAAAGGCAGAAAATTCAGAAGAGTCATCTCCAGAAAAACAGAAAGTATGGTAATTTTTCCTTGATTCTCTGAGGATACCTTTATCTTTTTCCTGGAATATCTGTGTGTAGGATTTTTCAACTATTTTTTAAATATTTATTAATTTTATTTGTGTATTTATTTGGTGGCACCAGATCTTAGTTGCAGGATGTGAGCTCTCAGTTGCTGCATGTGGGATCTAGTTCCCTGACTAGGGACTGAACCTTAGCCCCCTGCATTGGGAGCATGGAGTCTCAGCCAATGGACCACCAGGGAGATTCCTTTGTGTAGGTTTTAAATCTGCTGTCTATCCCTTTACACATCTCTACCTCCTCACATTTCATTACCTATTCCACTTGTTCTAGAGCCACGGATCCTGTTCCTTCATCCTTCTTCCCTGACTAGAGATGAAAATATCTTGGCTCTTGACATCATCTCCAACCCTGGGAAGGGCTTTCAGTTCAGTTCAGTTCAGTTCAGTTCATTTCAGTTGCTCAGTAGTGTCTGACTATTTGTGACTCCATGAACTGCAGCACGCCAGGCCTCCCTGTCCATCACCAACTCCCGGAGTTTACCCAAACTCATGTCCATTGAGTTGGTAATGCAATCCAACCATCTCATCCTCTGTCATCCCCTTCTCCTCCCGCCTTCAATCTTTCCCAGTTTAAACATCTTTATTCCCCCAAATGTTGCATTAGTCTATCAAACCTGCATAAATCAACAGAATGATCTCTATCCTCTCTGCATAACACTGAGTAGTGGGACATCTTACAGCCTGGCCTAAATCTTCTTATACTTCATAATCCCAAAACTTTGCAGAGAGAAATCAGAATATTACAGACAGATTCTAGGCTGTTGAAGGAACTTATTCCCCTGCTTTTTTTGACTCCAGTTTGATAAACTGCAGTAAATATTTCTGTTCCTTAGACCTTCAGGTCTGGTTACCAGTGAGTAGGTATGAATAGTGCAGAGGAGTACTATTCCCAAGGAGGGAACAGCACTGAGAATAATTCAGTTGGGTCATGTTGACCTTTGGTTCTCTCCTTCCCATACTGATATCCTTCTCCCAGTTCAGATTCCTGGGTCTGAAAGTTGCCCTGGGATCCCTCAGGCTATCTTGGAGGCTGACCTACTACACACAGTTCACTCATTTGTTCATTCCAGAAATATCTTTAAATAGTGTGGTTTAGACCTTTCTAGGACAATTCTGTAATCCTCCTTTCATATCTTTTACCATTTGCTGAGATGAACCACCATTTCACTCACTTTAATTGTGCCTGTTCTCATCCATGTGTAAATCTCACATCAGTCTCTCATACAAAAGGATGAAACGAAGACAATGTTTTTTGTTCCAAGTAGTAATTAAAAATTAGATTTATTTCCTGATATCTTGACCTAGAATGAGTTGCAAGGCTTTGCTTTTGGTCATTCAAAAAAAATGTATCCCATCAATTTAAGGTGTTGTTTAGCTGGGGATGGGAGGGCTCCTTTCTCTATGATATCTTCTAAATCACTTGATACAGTGGTTGATGTCTTCCTGCACAGTAAATGTGGACATCAGATAAGAGAGAAAAATTTGTCCAGAAATACTATGCTAAAGAAATAGAAATGATTCTGGAAATATTCTCAATTAACATGAGACCCTGAGCTTGCCACTGTGGCAGCAAGACACTGTGGTCTGGTCTCCTTGTGAGTGAAAGTAGACAATGAAGTAATTTGGGGGATGGCTTGAAAATATCCAGCTCATCGAGATATACATGAAAATATCTAAGTTTTATGAAGAATAAATCCTATTTATTATTTTACTTTGCTTTGAGTAGATGTTATATAAAAAGTTTTCTATCAACAATATTTACAAATGTATCCATGCAGGACCCTCAAACAGAATTTCTCCAGCTGTTTCTGCCTCACAATCACTAGAACTAAGCCAATATCCCATAGGCACAAAAAGGTAAACACTACCTTGTTTTCCAGGCACAAAGGTAACCTACACGTCGGTTGAAGATGGGCCTAAGCTTTGACTGATGAGTTTGTTAATGGGATCATAGCTGAAGCATCTCTTGGTGAGTTAGCATGGGGTCATAGATTATCAGCAGGACCAGAAATAGGTGCTCAATGAAAAAGCAATATAAATTTTTTGTAAGTTCAGAAAGCTTCATATGGTTATATTGTGAGCTGATAAACAAAAGCAGAAACCTGCTAAATCATGTTTTAAAACCGCAGGCTCCTAAGAAAACTTCATACAGAACGGTGCTTTACTACATAGCCATACAAACGCAGGTTCAGAATTATCTGGATTCAGGTGAGCATCATCATTCACATAAGCTACCACCATTCTGGCCTTCTTGGATAAACCCTTAAGCCTAGCACAAGTGGATTCAAGAAGAGTTAAAGGAAAACCACACAAATACTTCTTTTCTGACCTCATGGGACAATAAAAAAATAAGTTGCCCACAACACAAATGCAAGTACCTTGTTGCAGTGAAGGTTAAAGAACCTATTGCTTCTATAAAAATGAGAGATCATCAGAGGATGTTGCAGAAGATGACATATTCTGCAGATAAACACAGACTGCATGGGTAGGCAGCATGGCAACTCTAATGGATAATATTCCCAATACTTCTGCCAGGGATCAGTATTACAGGTGATTGGTGGTATTAGGATGGCTTTCCCTGGTAGCTCAGCTTGTAAAGAATCTGCCTGCAATGCAGGAGAACCTGTTTTGATTCCTTGGTGGGGAAGATCTGCTGGAGAAGGGATAGGCTATCCAATCCAGTATTCTTGGCCTTCCCTGGTGGCTCCAGGGAAGCCACCTACAATGTGGGAGATCTGGGTTTGATCCCAGGGTTGAGAAGATCCTATAGAGAAGGGAAGGCCACCCACTCCAGTATTCTGGCCTGTATAGTCCATGGGGTCGCAAAGAGTCAGACACAACTGAGGTAGTATTAGGGGCATAGAGTGAAAGGATGAGATTGTGCTTGGAATATTCAAGAGGTCATATCTGAAGTATGCATGAGAGGTCATATGGAGGTTTTCAAATAATGTGATAGGTATAATGAAACTAACACAAAACGTGTGGAGGTGAAGCTAGAAATAATTAATTTGTGATTACTATTAGGATGTGGTCCATTTTCTCAATGAGCTCATAGCCTTGAGGGGAAATCTAAGAAAAACATATTTAACATTAATGAGAAAAAAATCAGAATTCAGACTATGACATAAGGCCCCTGAAAACAAGGAGTCAGTGATTTAAATAGAAGGTTGTGAGTTTAGAAGAGGGAGCTGTCAGGAGAGACTGTAAGAAAAAGACAGGATTTAAAATCAGTTAAGAATTTGGATCCACAGATTAAAATGGAGAACATCTGAATGGAGAATAATAGAAGCACAGAAACAAATACACTTTTCTGACTTCAAAAGTAGCCAATTTGACTTAAAAGTAGGTTAAAGATGGATAAGAAAGAACTTTGAATACCGGAACAGGAAAAATGGCCTATGTATATATGGATCAAGCCTGGTAGATTAGAAAAAGCAATGGTTTTAGGAAAAGCAATGGTTTTTTACTTGTTGTCAACATGTCATTACAAAATCTCCCTGAATATCATATTTTTCAACAGTAAAATAGATATCATCAGCTGCCATAAATAAATCACAAAATCACTTTGAGAAACTTAGATAGTGATTGAGATACTCTGTACACACACACACATACACAAAGTTAATGGAAATTTAATGAGCTGCTTAGGAAGTTAGAAGTCACTGGATGATTATGACCTAAAATATAATGATATGGAAAAGAGACAAGTTTAAAACAACTGCTGTAAATCCATACTATAATGGTTCTTAAAACCAAATGATTATAAGGCTCTCTAAACAACAAGAAAAATCCAGGTGGAAACTAACTATCATGAATGTACAAGGAAGCCAGGTATATTTATTTTCCCAATTAAATCCCTATAAAAAAGGAATGAGATTCTCTGTTAAGTATGTGAAGACTGCAATCCAAGAACAGCAACTGACAAAATAGAATAAAACTTCTTGCTGAGGTACAGTGAGGGATATATTGATTGTCTCAACACAGCACCCAAACAGTACAGGGGGAAATGTGTAAACAGAAGGGGTGATGCTGTGAAGGAAATAGGAACAATCATAGGAGATCTCACCTCTCCTTTATTTTATTACAGGAAAATAATCTCAACAAATGGCCTTGAGGAACCACAGCACCATCACCCAGTTTATTCTCATTGGGCTGTCTGACGACCCCCACATCCAAGTTCTGTTCTTTGTATTATTCCTGGGAATTTACCTCCAGACACTACTGGGGAACCTGACAATGATATTAGTGATCAGGACTGATTCCCTCCTCCACACACCCATGTGCTTCTTCTTGAGTAATCTATCATTCCTAGATCTCTGCTTCTCTTCTGTCACTTTGCCCAAGCTCCTGAAGGACCTCCTGTCTGAGAAGAAGACCATCTCAGTAGAGGGTTGTCTAGCCCAGGTCTTCTTTGTGTTTCTTACTGCGGGAAATGAAGCCTGTCTGCTCTCAGTCATGGCCTACGACCGTTATGCTGCCATCTGCCACCCCTTGCTCTATAACCAGGTGATGAGCAACCAGCTCTGTAAGGGGCTGGTGTGGGGCTCCTGGGGCCTGGCCTCTCTCAATGCAGTCATCATTGTGCTCTTGGCTATTAATTTGGATTTCTGTGATGCTAAAACTATCCACCACTACACCTGTGAGCTGCCCTCCCTCTTCCCCCTGTCTTGCTCTGATATCTCCATCAATATCAGTATCTTGTCCTTCTCCACTATATTCCTCGGGCTTGGAAACTTCTTCCCAATCTTCTTCTCCTATGTTCGTATTATATTCAACATTCTGAGCATCAGCTCCACCACAGGCAGGAGCAAAGCTTTCTCTACCTGCTCCTCCCACCTCATCACAGTGATCCTGTTCTTTGGCTCAGGTATGCTTCGCTATCTCATGCCTCCCTCTGGTTCCTCCCTGGATTTGATTTCTTCCTTACAATACAGTGTGATCACACCCATGCTGAATCCTCTTATCTACAGCCTAAGGAACAAGGAAGTAAAGACAGCTGTGAAAAGGACATTGGGAAAATATTCGCAATATTTCAGGCAGTGAAGTAAGTTACATTTACTCATCAAAACTGCAAAGATTGAGCTTTCTCTTATGTTGCCTCTTCTTTCTTCTCACGTTCATTGCTCTCGCTCAGTTGTGTCCATCTCTTTTAGAACTCATGTCTCCCATGTCTCCTGCACTGCCGGCAGATTCTTTATCACTGAGTCTTGGGGAAGCCCCCTTCCTGACTCAACACAGAGTCAAATAGGGTACACAAAAGATCCTAGAGCTTGCCTGAGCACCACATCTTGTTATTGAAAAGTAGAGGCATATATTTTAAACTTCCATTTGAAAAGTCTATGCTCTATTGATTGGGAAAGAATATGAAAGCATTCTTCCACAAACACACTAACACAACAAATTAATTAGGGTGAAAAGTTAACATACATAGGTGGTTTGATTTCTCAAAAAAAATTAATAGAATAAAATTTACCAAAAACTCAATCTGAAATGCTTAATAATGAAAGATTCAAAAGAGTCTTTATTGGAAACTCATGTACACCCGTGGTGGATTCATGTCAATGTATGGCAAAACCAATACAGTATTGTAAAGCAAAATAAAGTAAAAATAAAAATTTAAAATAAAAAAAAATTTAACTTTAATCAATAGCCCACCAGAAGGTTTGTGATCAAATCAGATTGGAGGAATTACAGCTAAAGTAACTAGCAATAAAAGAATAATTACCATATTACTTAATAAGACCATGTAATTTCTCCCCACTGCAGCTAGATGAGGATAGATGTAAGATTTAAATTTTGCTTGAGGAAAGAAAAATCTACAAATATTGACAATGATGAAATTTTCTACCTGGAAAATCTAAGAATTCCATTAGAAATGAAAAACTATTAGTACTCAAAGAAACTTAAATGATGCAAAAATCTTAATATATTGATACAAAAATAGTTTCTATACACCAAAATCTAGTGAACAGATAAAAAATATGTTAACATAGAAAATTATTCATTGCTATTACAACATCAACATAAAATCCCAGAATTAAACTTAACAATAAACCCTTAAAACTATATGAATAGAACAGCAAAACTGAACTGCTATTAAAGATGCTTAATGTAAGATTTCTTTATAAAGTGTTTTCATCTTCAAATGACAAATGTGATGAACATTAACATAAACCATAAGAATATTTATCACTGAATTATTCATAGCTATTGGGTTCCCTGGTGGCTCAGATGGTAAAGAATCTGCCTACAGTGCAGGAGACCCAGGTTTGATCCGGGTTGGGAAGATTCCCTGGAAGGGAATGGCTACCCACTTCAGTATTCTTGCCTGGAGAACTCCATGGACAGAGGGGCGTAGGCCACAGTCCACAGGGTTACAAAGAGTCAGACATGACTGAGCAACCAACACTTTCACTTTCATGGAGACAGATGGTTCTAGAATTGGTTGAATATCTAAATAGAATCATCAGTGACTCAGGTTGCTTTGCCATCCTTATCTATAAGGTTTCATCCTCAGCCTTGCCACTTTAACACAACACACAACAAAGATAAAAGGAAGGGAACTATGAGTTTAGCGAGTTCTTAAGCTGTATACAAATGAAACCATTCTAAATAGTAAAAATCTAAAACACTCAAAGTCTTCAAGTCTTGATGAGGAAGTGGCACAAATGAGCTCACAAACACTGATAGTGAGAATGTGAACTGGTTCAATCATTTAGGGGAAATCTGTGGTAAATCAAAACCACATATCTAAGATCTATTCATTATACTCCTACATATATGTGAAAAGAAACAAATTTAACTATCCAGCAAAGACATTATTAGAATGTTTGTGACAATTTTATTCACTGTAACCATAATATGTAATAAACCCAAATAGCTACCACCTGCAGAATGAGTAAATAAACTCGTACATATAGTATACAATGGAGTACTATATAGTAATTAAAAAAACTGGAAACAACAAATAGATGAAGTTCATGGATATTGTGTAACAGAAGCCAGACATGAAGAGTGTATATTTTATAATTTCATTTATATGACATTAAAGGGCCTTCCCTGTTGACTCAGATGGTAAAGAATTTGCCTGCAATGCAGGAGACCTAAAGTTCAATGGGTCGGGAAGATCCTAAGGGTCGAGAAGATCCCCTGGAGAAAAAAGTCGCTACCCACTCCAGTATTCTTGCCTGGAGAGTACCATGGACAGAGGAGCCTGGCAGGCTACAGTCCACAGGGCCTCAAAGAGTCAGAAATGACTGAGCAGCTAACAATTTCACTTTCACTTTCACATGACATTAAAGACTGACTGGAAAAGTAACATTAATACATTTATTAGTGGAATCATGATAATGGCTATCAATGGGGAATGGACTGACTGGGAAGAAGCATGAGGGAGTTTCCTAAACTGATGGAAGGTTCTGTATCTTGATCTGTGTTGAGGTGCACGCGTATATCAAAATCCATCAAGCTGTACCTTTAAGATGAGTACGCTTAATCATTTCTTTTGATACTGTCCCAAGAACATCTAATATGAGTTCTACCTTATAAAAAAAATTTTAGTGCAGGATACAGTAATGTTAACTATACCTTGTCAACTACACCTTCAATAAATAAGCGAATTAAACTACACCAAAAACATATTCCCAAGTATGATCTCTACTATTTGTGGAAGCATATCACCATTGTCTCACACATTGATAGGGAGATGTGTTTTTGAAGAAGGCAATGTTAAGTTTTACAACTTCTTAACAAAATTAATGAAGAACTATGTAACTAATTTGGACTGATAGATCACAATCAGGCCAAGTATACATCTACATCACAATTTCAAGTATTGTATTTCAGTGGGACAGCCCATTTATTGAACTCATTCTTTGAACTCATTCTCAAGCCCTCTTTGGGAGGGCTTGCCTCTAAATTTTGCTGAACTGAACTGAGCTTATACTGCTGTATCAATGGATGCCTCATCCTTGTGCACTTGGCTAAGAGACCCAGAGGAAACTTCTAATAGCTATTTTACTGGATACTAAAGCATAAACAGCTTCTTCTCTGAGATCTAAAAGATGCCCAGAACTGAATACATGAAAGACTTAAAGAGCCATTGCTGGAGTCAATGAAAAAGTGTTCCTCCTCACAAATCAGGACAGGTGCTAATAAATTAACAGACTCATAACAACATTGATTCCTCTTCCATTAACACTTAGAAAACAAATTCTTAAATCTTCTTCATAAAATAGAGAATAGTGCCTCTTAATTCAGTCACCATCTTGGATTACCCTTTAATTTATACTTTGGACTTGCCTGGCAGTCCAGTGGTTAAGAATTTGCACTTCCATTGCAGGGTGCATGGTCGGGAAACTAACATCCAGCATTCCGTGCAGAGTGGTCAAAAAGTAAATAAAATAAATTTAATTTATACTTAAAGACCTTTAAAACAGGTTAACACTTCATTTCCTGGTTCACCGATGGAAAAATAAAAGGCCAGGTAAAGTCCCCAACCAGAATAGTCATATGACCTCCTGCTCTTTGAATGCTTCCTATCTCTGGCCTTCCAAAAATCTTGCCTGTCAGTGAAGAATCTCAAATTTCTATATAAAAGGTGTAGCAAAGGTGTAGGTGAGTTTGCAAGGTATTTCATGACAGACTGTGAAAAGAATTTTCCTTTTATTGGAGTGGAGTTGATTTACAAGGTTGTGCTAGTTTCAGGGGTACAGCAAAGTGAATCAGTTATACATATATACGTATTCCTTTTTTTCAGGTTCTTTCCCCATACAGGTCATTACAGAATACTGAGTAGAGTTCCCTGTGCTATATTACTGTATGTTCCTTGTTAATTATCTATTTTATACATAGTAGTGTATAAAAGGCTGGCAGTCTACAGTCCACACGGTCACAAAAGAGTCAGACATGACTTAGCAAATAAAGAACAACAACGATACATGGTAATCTTAATCTCCTAAATTGTCACTTTCTCCCACATGTGAAAATACATCTGTGATCAAAGAGTGAAGGTGCTCACAATACTGTAAAGTAATTAGCTGCCAACTAAATTGATTAATTTTAAAAAAAGAATGAAGGTGCTGAAGAGATAGGGAATCCAAAGGACTTCAAGTCACTTTTTGGCACTCTGCTCCTAGATATCTATACTAAATCTCATATCCATGAGAGCAATCCAACAAAAAATCTAAGAGCCCTTTTAAGAAGGACTGCATTGCTTGTGGTAAGGATGAATGTGGGAGAGGAAATAAGCCAGGAAATCATAGTCCCAACCTTGGCCCAGGGACAATCATCTTTAATGTGATAATAGTGGTTTACAGACAGAAATCAGTGGAATTTTCAGAAAAGTTAGGCTTTTCTACCTTAATTCTGATTTACTGGATTAGATTTATTCCACACTTAAGTGAATGAAATAAACGATACTTAAAATTAATTAACTTTCATATATTTTTCCATACACCCAGAAAGTATCCGTCAACCCCCAAAAGGAAAAGGAAAAGAGTGAAAAGATAGGACAACATCACTAGCAATGGTGCGATTTTTCTTGCTCCAACCCTTCCCAGTATTTGGCCCAGTCATCAGTCTCATTCAAATTGATGCCTCTAGAGGACATAAACAGAAAAAAAAAATAAAATAAAATAGGTGGGATTGAGCAGGAAAACACATATAGATGTCTTAGCACATCTAAAACCTGTCCTTTCTCCCACCATTCTAAGGTGAGCTACTCTAAATTTCATTTGGTTTGGTTTGGTTTTGGTATAGTTTAATTTGATTTGTGTTACCAAATTGTCAACCAAAATGAACCCCAGTTTCCAGCCTTCCCAGCATAAGTTAATCCATTCAAAGAATTTTGGAACTGAAAAACAGTCTGCAGAGGTAAATACATCCCTCCAAAACTTCAGCATTCTTGTCTATAAGAAATGGCAAAACTGTAAAGACAAACAGAAGAGAATAAAACATAAAAACAGAAGAGAAACAGGACTTAATCAATTTTGTCAACAGGTTATAAAAAGCCAATGATATCTATAGCAATTAAATATATGAAAGAAGTGAACGTCATTGCATGAATAGCTAGGGAACTGAGCATTTGTGTGATAAGCTTGATTGCTATTATGATGTTATAATAATTGATCTATCACGATCATGAATCTAGTGAGCAGATCAAGTGGCAATGAACAACTGGAAAGCATTTGAGAGGATGTGTTGACAAGTACTAATAGAACTGTGATATTTCCTTCCAGTTTATGCTTTAATTCACTTACTCCCCTAAATCCACACCTCTTGCCCAATCATAGAGAAAACAGAGAACAAAGACATCAAAATCCTTGGAATCTTAAGTTGAAAAGGTCAAAAACATCTTAAAAAGAACACAACTAGGCATTCCCTCACTAAACAGGGAAAGAGAGAAAAGAGAAAATTCAGGAGAGTTAGTATTTAGAACATGGGTCTCTTGTCATTCTGCCTTCCATCCTTGGACAATATCTGAGACATTTATGTGTACTAAATATTCCCCTTTCTTTAAGTTTGGAGATGTAAATGTGAAGGAGAACTGAGTCCTCCTTCTACATGCAGATCAGAAAGATGTAAATCCCTGTGAGAATTAACTACAGAGATTTTTTTGGTCTTCTATAACAAGCAAGGGGGCTTTCCTGGTGGCTCAGATGGTAAAGACTCGGCATATGATGCCAAAAGACCAGGGTTTGAACCTGGATCAGGAAGATCCCTGGCAGAAGGAAATGGCAACCCACTCCAGTATTCTTGCCTGAAGAATCCCTTGGACAAAGGAGTTACACTCCAACCAAGACCAGAAAAGGCAGTATGAATTATTAGATGTTGTTGCAGAAACTGGCTGTTGAGAAACAAAGCAACACTCAAGAGCGCTGGAGAACTCAGGTTTATTACACTGGTGGCCCAGAAGAGTCAACATTCCAAGCTCTGAGCCCCGACTGCTGGTGCACAGTTCCTTTATAGGATCCCAATTCCGGGTTTGCATTCTATATCTTCTATTGGTTACTTTAGGCAGGCAGGATGGGGAGGGGGTGGGGAACTGCCTGACCTTCACACAGACAAGCATGGCTAAGCAAGATTACAGGGACTGGATAATTGTAAGAAGCAGGGTGAGTGAGATAAGTTTAAGTTCCTAGCATTATTGTAAGTTTCTATTTCCCCAAAACTACATGATCTACATGATCATGCAAGAGGCAAACTGATTTACAGAAGCAGAAAGCATTTATTAGACTCCATTTTGATTTTTATAGGTCCCTCCACAAAGTAAGTGACCAGGAGACATTCTCCTGATTTTCCTTGATCTTAGAATGCATGGGAAGGGAGGGAGAGCATAGCTCCCTATTAGAGGTCCAAAGCTATAAGCTTAATATGAGAGAGCAAATGTCTGCAAAGTGTCCCATGAGGGGAATAAGATGTAGTTGAATGAGAAGAATCAGAATGCCCAATCTTGCCAGAAAATGAATGGGGAAGATTCATATCATGATAGATTTCCCAGAGAGAAAGGGGCGGGGAAAATGCCTGAGGACAAGAAGGGATGACTTACTTGTGGAGTAGGAGAACAGCACAGGACAAGGACAAACACTGAGAAACAGATGCTACTCCTCAAAAACATCACAGTCCGTGCCAGACCAGGAGCATAACACTAACCCCTGGAAAGAAACAAAAAGGTGAAAATCATGAATTATAATAAGTTTTAAATTTTAAATGAGAAATTATTAAATGTCATTGCATTCATAATCAAGGAACTTGACTAAGCTTCTGTATCACACCTAAATGACAGCTTGAAAGATAAATTATTGTCATACATAAAAAATAAATATATAGTTCCACTCCTGAGGCTACAGATTTAAAAAATAACATACACAGCCCATCAAGCAAAGGTATGATGGTACTGATATTATGGAAAACATCTTGCATTTATAGCCAAGAAACAAAGATAATGAACTTTGTGGTGTGCATACAGATAACTGAAAATGAGTTCAGTCATATAAATAAAGGCTAAGACTTTTTCTGCTGATGAACCTCAAGAAGCACTTACAAGATAATGAGACTCCCTGATTCAGAGTAGGAGAAAGGTGAGTATGCTGTTTTTGTCTCTGGGGATTAGGCAGCAGTCTTTTGCTTTAACCAAAACTCAGTGGCAACCCACTCCAGTATTCTTGCCCGGAGAATTCCATGGACAAAGAGCCTGGCAGGCTACAACCCATGGGGTCCCAAAGAGTCAGACACGACTGAGTGACTATCACTCACTCATGGTCCTATGCTCTGATATTTTTATTTAAATGATTTTGAGCATGATGCTGAACCTTTCCTGCCTTGGTTTCCTAATCTATAAAATACGTTGATAATATTACCTATTTATAGGTTGGTTATATTGATTAAAGTATACCCTTATACGTTAAAAACTTAAAATAGTACTTGACCCATATTGCTATGTTGTGCTTAGTCACTCAGTCATGTCTGACTCTTTGCAACCCCATGGACTGTAGCCCACCAGGATCCTCTGTCCATTGAGATTCTCCAAGCAAGAATACTGGAGTGGGTTGCAATTCTCTCCTCCAGGGGATCTTCTCCACCCAGGGATCGAACCCAGGTCTTCCACATTGCAGGCAGATTCTTTACCATCTGAGCCACAGGGAAGCTCATATTAATTGTTAATGATTATTGGCTATTTTTCAACTTCTTAAAGAATATTTGACCTTCCCTTTTACCCATGTTTACCAACTATATTTAGACAGGTTTCAGTTCAGAATCGAACCCGGGTCGCCCACATTGCAGGCAGATGTTTTACCGTCTGAGCCACCTGGGAAGCCCCTAGTTCAGTCACTCAGTCATGTCCAACTCTTTGCGACCCCATGAACTGCAGCACATTAGGCCTCCCTGTCCATCACCAACTCCCAGAGTTCACTCAAACTCACGTCCATCGAGTTGGTGATGCCCTCCAGCCATCTCATCCTCTGTCGTCCCCTTGGCCTACTGTTCATCAAGTACTGATACTCACCTCCCTCTATTTTTAGGATTGTCAGGATTTCCCAACTCCTACTGAATGGGACTTGGACATTTGGGTTGCTTTGATGAGTGAAATGTGAGTAGAACTAACAGTGTACCATTCTTAGTAGAAAATTTAAGGGACTGTGCCTTTCAATTTGCTTCCTAAATGCTTACCCTCTGCCACAAAAAATAGCCACTCCAGGTAGCTACCGAAGCTCATCCTGGGTACCAGAATGAGAGACACACAGAGCTGAACTGAATCTGATCTCAAATGAGCTCAGCCAGACCAGAACCAATCCAAGATGGACGCCACATTCATGAGCAAGACATAAATATTTGTTTTAATTCATTGAGGGTTTGACGTTATTTGCTACCAGGGTGAAATGTGATAAACCTAATATATATTCACCACCTAATCCCAAGTCCTAAAGCAGTTCTGGCTTCAAAATAGTGTAAGTGCAAAATCCTATAGTCTTTTGCAACATTTATTATTCCAAAGCTCTCAGCTGTATTTGATTATGGCCATTAGAAATGCTCTTCTGCCCATTCCTTAATGTTGGCATACTCTAAGATTCTGTTCATTGTTCATGGTTTACCTCATTCTACTCACTCTCAGTAGGAGTTCAGAGCCAATCTTGTGGTTTAATTTCTAGCTTAATGGCAAAGCATGCATCCCAGACTAGAATCCTTCCTAGAGTTTATGTCTTTATTCATTTGGATTCTTGATATCTCACTCTTTACATCCCATTGATGTCCCTGTATCAACAAGCTTAAAATATATTATTTCCCCCTTAAGTTAATTTATTGAATTTGGTATCTCAGTCATTAGTGATACTATCCATTCAGCACCCAAGTTGGGAAACCTAGTAATCACCCTCCTCTTTTTTCTCCCTCACTTCCCATACCAGCTACCACCAAGTCCTTCCAATTTTATCAACTAAATAGTTCTTGAAACTCTTCAATCCTCATTATCCTTACTCTAATCACGAAAAAAATTTCTCTTAACTCAGTCTCTTCACCAATATTTGCCATTGTCTTCATCCTTCTCTCTCTTTGTTACTGAGCTCAAAGTCTTCCTCTCAAATCTCAGTCCCTGACATAATAGGAAACATTAGCATTTATTAATAAATCATATAATAACTTGATCTCAAATTCTATAACACACAACTCTTTACTGTCCTTCAACTTGATTTCAGCTCTGTGCTTATATGCTGACCTCACAATATGACCATCCATCCTATCTGAGTGGTCTCACCTCTGTAATCTTCAGTCTCTGATTATAATCTTCTACCTTCCAGCCTCTCATATTTTTACTAACATTACAGATCTCTAAGTATTTCAATTCTTTAGCCCATTCCTTTCATCACCCTATCACTCATCAGAGCTTCATTTAATTTCTTTGTATCCTGAACCTATGGCAAATCATTTTAGCAACTCTTATGATTGTGCCTTCAATAACATTGCCAACTTATTCTTTCATTGCATTCACAAGTCCCATCCACCATCCCCATTTCTGTATTCAAAACATTAATCTGTATGGAATTTGGATTCTGCTTCAAACATAACCTGATTCTATGAATTATTCTTTCTCATACACTTAACTAGGAGTCCAGCTGTAATAGCAAAGAACAAATCTAATTCCATGTTTGACCTGTTTCTTTAACTTTTGTGCTCTTATGCCGATGCTTAGTCATACTGACTTTGCATCTTATGTAAAAGAATGCTGCCTATAGCCTGAAACATACAGGAGAGCCCATTCTCAAGACTCTGACCTTTAAAGGTATAACATTCTTTCATTTAAGGGAGGTGACAGATAAGCTTCAGCCCGGACTCTTAGAACTAGCCTCCTGTTTGCATTTTCTGAGACAGGAAATAGGTGGGCTCCGTGTTAGGCATTTTAAGTAACAAGAGAAAGAAGTAACAACTTCTTGTATCTTCTTATTGTAGAAGTAACAACAGAAACAGGGTAAAACAGCCAGGCTTTGTTTCTTGTGGATACTTTAAGATTACAGTTATGGCAAGTACAAGAGAGGGACAAAACCCAGTTTGAGTAAAAGATCAAAAGGTCATATATTTCCCATCCCTGGGGCAAAGGAGACCCTGCACATGCAAAGAAAGGCTCAGTTCAGTTCAGTCGCTCAGTCATGTCCGACTCTTTGCGACCCCATGAATTACAGCACACTAGGCCTCCCTGTCCATCACCAACTCCCAGAGTCTACTCAAATTCACGTCCATCAAGTCAGTGATGCCATCCAGCCATCTCATCCTCTGTCGTCCCCTTCTCCTCCTGCCCCCAATCCCTCCCAGCATCAGAGTCTTTTCCAGTGAGTCAACTCTTCCCATGAGGTGGGCAAAGTATTGGAGTTTCAGCTTTAGCATNCCTGGGTTGGGAAGATCCCCTGGAGAAGGAAATGGCAACCCACTCCAGTATTCTTGCCTAGAAAATCCCAGGGACGGAGGAGCTTGGTAGGCTACAGTCCATGGGGTCGCAAAGAGTCGGACAGGACTGAGTGACTTCACTTCAAGCATCCTGGGAGTATGTTTTTCTGAGCTAATAATCTATTTTTTCCCCTTTAAAACCCAACTGTCTACCCTTTTCTGTCCTGTGCTGATTATTACCAATGAGACATGTGAAAATGTTAGTCGCTCAGTCATGTTCTACTCTTTGTGACCCCATGGACTGTAGCCCGCCAGGCTTCTCCGTCCATAGGATTTTTCCAGACAAGACTACTGGAGTGGGTTGCCATTTCCTTCTCCAGGGGATCTTCCTGACCCAAGGGTCAAATCCAGGTCTCTCTCATTGCAGGCCAACTCTTTACTATCTAAACCAATAGGAAAGGCATCCATCAGTAATTTTTTATTCTTCCTTTGACTACAATTACAAATTAAGGCCCTCATAATGTGTCCTCTCTGTGTCTGTTTCATCCTTTCAAGATTGCTTTCAAACAGCTCTAAGCTAGACCCTGGGTATCAGCAGCCACCCTAAGAAAAAGCAAATACCAGCTTAGCTACAGATTTCCCCAGGAGTGCTGGGGGAGCAATAAAATAGTTCAGTTCAGTTCATTTCAGTCACTCAGTCGCATCCGACTCTTTATGACCCCATGAACTGCAGCATGCCAGGCTTCCCTGTCCATCACCAACTCCCAGAGCTTGCTCAAACTCATGNCAATAAAATAGTTCAGTTCAGTTCATTTCAGTCACTCAGTCGCATCCGACTCTTTATGACCCCATGAACTGCAGCATGCCAGGCTTCCCTGTCCATCACCAACTCCCAGAGCTTGCTCAAACTCATGTCTATCGAGTTGGTGATGCCATCCAACCATCTTATCCTCTGTCGACCCCTTCTCCTCCCATCTTCAGTCCTTCCCAGCATCAGGGTCTTTTCCAAGGAGTCAGTTCTTCACATCGGGTAGCCAAAATATTGGAGTCTCAGGTTCAGCATCAGTTCTTCCAATGAATATTCAGGGCTAATTTCCTTTAGGATTGACTGGTTTGATTTCTTTGCAATCTAAGGGTCTTTCAAAAGTCTTCGTCAACAGTTCAAAAGCATCAATTCTTTAGCACTCAGCTTTTTTTATAGTCTAACTCTCACATCTATACATGTCTACTGGAAAAACCATAGCTTTGACTAGATGGACATTTGTCAGCAAAGGAATGTCTCTGCTTTTCAATATGCTATCTAGGTTGCTAATAGCTTTTCTTCCAAGGAGCAAGTGTCTTTTAATTTCATGGCTGCAGTCACCATCTGCATTGATTTTGNCAGTGATGGGACCAGATGCCATGATCTTCGTTTTCTGAATGTTGAGCTTTAAGCCAACTTTTTCACTCTCCTCTTTCACTTTCATCAAGAGGCTCTTTAGTTCCTCTTCACTTTCCGCCATAAGAGTGGTATCATCTGTGTATGTGAAGTTATTGGTATTTCTCCCGGCAATCTTGATTCCAGCTTATGCTTCTTCCAGCCTAGCGTTTCTCACTTTATACTCTGCATAGAAGTTAAATAAGCAGGGTGACAATACACAGCCTTGACGTACTCCTTTTCCCATTTGGAACCAGTCTGTTGTTCCATGTCCAGTTCTAACTGTTGCTTCCTGACCTGCATACAGGTTTCTCAAGAGGCAGGTCAGGTGGTCTTGTATTCACATCTCTTTCAGAATTTTCCACAGTTTATTGTGATCCACGTAGTCAGAGGCTTTGGCACAGTCAATAAAGCAGAAATGTTTTTCTGGTACTCTCTTGGTTTTTCAATGATCCAGTGAATGTTGGCAATTTGATCTCTGGCTCCTCTGCCTTTTCTAAAACCAGCTTGAACATCTGGAAGTTCATGGTTCACGTAATGCTGAAGTCTGGCTTGGAGAATTTTGAGTATTACTTTACTAGCGTGTGAGATGAGTGCAATTGTGGGGATAGTTTGATCATTCTTTGGCATTGCCTTTCTTTGGGATTGGAATGAAAACTGATCTTTTCCAGTCCTGTGGCCACTGCTGAGTTTTCCAAATTTGCTGGCATATTGAGTGCAGCACTTTCACAGCATCATCTTTCAGGATTTGAAAGAGCTCAACTGGAATTCCATCACCTCCACTAGCTTTGTTC
The DNA here is from genome assembly GCA_006410875.1 of Neotragus pygmaeus. Taxonomy (NCBI): domain Eukaryota; kingdom Metazoa; phylum Chordata; class Mammalia; order Artiodactyla; family Bovidae; genus Neotragus; species Neotragus pygmaeus. Next base: position 1,715,053 of record SJYV01016732.1, on the reverse strand, counting down.
GTAGTGATGCTTTCTAAGGCCCACTTGACTTCACATTCCAGGATGTCTGGCTCTAGATGAGTGATCACACCATCATGATTATCTTGGTTGTGAAGATCTTTTTTGTACAGTTCTTCTATGTATTAAGGAGGCAGGCATCACCCAGAGTCAGTGATGGCAATCCATGACCAAAGGCCCCTGGGCTGGAATCCATCTTGGAAAAAAGTTGTGCACACATATTGGAGAGGACCCTAGGGACGATTATGAGTGGAAAAAGAAACTAGATAATTGGCCAAATGTAACCAAAGACCCAGAAGAACTTGGCCAAAGATAAACAAAGACCCTAAAGAACTGCCCTATGTAAGTGACTTAACCACCTCTTTACTCTGCTCCTCTTCAGTAGTGAGGAAGCCCACATCCTTACTCTCGAGAGTGTGTATCTCTGCCTTGCTTCTGTCTTAACCAAACAAAATGTTTCTCTATGTGCTCTCCCACTTGTTGTGCTATGTCTCTAAAAACAAACTTTATACTTGCTTTTACAGTTTTCCTCCTTGAGAAATGCATTTTTCAACAGGAGCAACTTTGCTTCTAGCCTCTAGCCCCTGGTGGGCTGGCAGCTAGGATTTCTGGTTTTCATCCAGCTACCTAGGTCCAATTCCTGGGAGGGAATTATGATCTCACTTAAAAGCCACTGCTCACTGTTCCCTCTCCAAGATCACATTCATATAGAGATTAAAAAAAACTGCAGAATAAAGAATAAGATTCATTTTGTTACTGTTTATACGACTTGACCTATGTGGACAGATCCAAGAACAAATGATTCCTGCACAAGAAGTTTGCAACCACCACCATGCCTCTCGTTCACCTTTAAAATGCTTTGCCTTTATAATGCTTGCCTTTAAAAATGCTTTCTGAGAGCCTTTGAAGGGTTCAGGGTTTGGGGGGACATGAGCCACCAATGTCCTTGCACAGTCCTACAATAAGCTTTTCTCTGCTCCAAATTCCAATGTTTCTGTATTGTTTGGCCTCACTATGTGTTGGGTACACAAATCTGCATTTGGTTACATTTTCATTTGTACAAGTATCTATGTGCTCATGTTACTCATATTTAAAAATAAAATAAATAGCAATCCCTTCTCAAGTCTGCTGCTTTCAGCCCTATCTGTCTCCTATCTGTTAAAGTGATTCTCACAGAGGGTAAAGGTGATTCACCATCCAGGTACTGTCAAGACACAAACATGAATAAAGACACAGCATTTAAAAGAGACATTGCCTTTAAAAGAGAACAGCGGATATATAAACACTTAACTATTATATCACAATAGTGTAATTTCAATTTCAGACTCAGTGCACAGAGTACTAGTAGAACTCAGTTCGGTTCAGTTCAGTCCCTCAGTTATGTCCGACTCTTTGCAACCCCATGAACCGCAGCACGCCAGGCCTCCCTATCCATCACCAACTCCCGGAGTTCACTCAGACTCATGTCCATCGAGTCAGTGATGCCATCCAGCCATCTCATCCTCTGT
>SJYV01016732.1:1633091-1705507 GCA_006410875.1 Neotragus pygmaeus | reverse complement strand
ACTTTATTTTTCTAGGCTCCAAGATCACTGCAGATGGTGACTGCAGCCATGAAATTAAAAGACGCTTACTCCTTGGAAGGAAAGTTATGACCAACCTAGATAACATATTCAAAAGCAGAGAAATTACTTTGCCAACTAAAGTCCATCTAGTCAAGGCTATGGTTTTTCCTGTGGTCATGTATGGATGTGAGAGTTGGACTGCGAAGAAGGCTGAGCACCGAAGAATTGATGCTTTTGAACTGTGATGTTTGAGAAGACTCTTGAGAGTCCATCAGACTGCAAGGAGATCCAACCAGTCCGTTCTGAAGGATATCAGCCCTGGGATTTCTTTGGAGGGAATGATGCTGAAGCTGAAACTCCAGTACTTTGGCCACCTCATGCAAAGAGTTGATTCACTGGAAAAGACTCTGATGCTGGGAGGGACTGGAGGGAGGAGGAGAAGGGGATAACAGAGGATGAGATGGCTGGATGGCATCACTGACTTGATGGGCGTGAGTCTGAATGAACTCAGGGAGATGGTGATGGACAGGGAGCCCTGGCGTGCTGAGATTCATGGGGTCGCGAAGAGTCAGACACGACTGAGTGACTGAACTGAACATGCAAGGATTTCTTAATAAAGGAATTTCTTCACTGACTCTATTTCTCATTTCTATGTCTGAAATCTGCAGATCTCCTCAATGCAAGGGTCATGCTTACTGAGTAGGTAATTACTGTAGAGTTTGCAGCCTTTAAAAAAGCAAAGGACTGTTTGGGATACATCATAGTTTTGCAAATTAGCAGCTTTGGATTATTCAGGGAAAGTCCATGTTATGTTGGGTTATTCATGTCATTTACTTCTCTGCGGCTCTTTCCTGTTGCCTACCTTTGCTTATTTTATTACTTATTAGTAGCTGGTTGTGAGGTAAAAGGAAACTATAGAGGAATGAAGCACAAGGCATAACACAATGCAACTTTTTAGTGAAAATAGCATCGGTAAGGAAAGAGGCTGAAACTTGCTGTGTTTTTATGAAGGAGAACCAGTTAATTTGTGACTTTTATTGCTCCTTGATATAATGCTTAGGCAAAGTGTTTGCAACCTTCCACCCACTCAGAGATGTGATGTGGCTGCTGAATGCTCAAGAAACTCCTTAGTGTTAAGAATGGGGTCTCCAATTTCAGGTTTGGTTATCATTCTCATGGCTATGCTCTGAGTTGAAAACATCTTCTCCCAGATGAGTGAAAATACCCTCAGTCCCTGCTGACACTCCATTATATATCACATCTGTGATCTTATAAACCTGGTTAGAGTTGCATAACCACCTTTCCACGACAGAAGGCTCTTCCTATCTCTGACTTGAGGAAAATATGGGTTCCTATCCTTGAAGGATAGGAAAGAACTCCAGGGACTTGTATCCCCTCAGAACATTCTCTCACTGGGCTGCTTTCTATGGGGTTGCACAGAGTTGGACATGACTGAAATGACTTAGCAGCAGCAGCAGCCTTAGTACTAGTCCAAGAACTACAGGGCATGTGTTATGGGACAGTAAGATAAAAAAGTATGTTCTTAGAGCCAGGTACATGGGGTTCAAAGTTTCATTCTTCCATCCCCTAACTGTATGGCTTTGGACAGTTATTAACCTCTTTGAGACATTTTCCATGTCTGAACACGGAGATAATAAAAGCTTTCACTGGGTTTCTAAGTGGACAAAAAGTCTAGATTTTATGCACATCTGAAGTGAGACTTTGGACCGCTGTGAGGACAGTAAGCAAGCCAGGAGCAAGGAGAACCAGTTATTGAGCACACAGAGTCCAAAGAGCAAGTCAGAGAGAAGTTAAAAGCCCAGTGTTCTGGGACCACTTTTGTGTGTTAAACTATAAACACATAAACTCAATACAGTGGAAAACCTAGACCATTTGACTCCAGGCTCTAGTCGTATCACAAATTAGAGCACTCTTCTCCTATAGAAAGAAAGCAGTGAGAGATAGGGAAAAAAAAATAAGCTATTTTCTCACCCTTCTGAGAATTCTGAGAGGTCAAAAGTTCTTATTTTGTGGGACAAAGCAGAAAAGCAAGAGAAGCTAGATAGTTGTTTGCCCTACATTTGGCTTTCAGGGATGGAATGAGGATTAAGTTATATAATCAAGTATAGTTTCTAAAAATCCATGCATTTTTATAACACAAAAATCTTGAAAAGCAATTTGACTGTAGTAAAAATAGAGGACTGCATCATCGTTTTATGGTCTGTGTTGTCACTTGGCTCCACTTCATCCAGGAACAATCCACCATCCTTTCTCATAGCCTACTTTCATCTCGAAAGCTGAACGAGGGCAAAGGAAGAGAAAAGCAGGGGAAGTGAGAAGAATGGGAAGGCTGCAGGCTGGCTTCTTCAAGTTCACCTCTTATTCTTCTGTGTGGATGCTCATGGTTGGGAAGAAAATAAAAGGCAGTGAAGGCCATTGATTCACCTTAATCTTAAATCTTATATCAGAGAAGATTTCAGAGGGATAAAAGAAAGACTTAAATGAAATCTCTTGCCAAAAAAAGTTGCACTGAAACTTGAAAATACAAATTATGGCTAGTAGTATATTTGGGGTTATAGCAAGAGTCCTGATATACAAATGCATTAAATTTATCTTCCAGTGTCTCATGTTTATGTAAATGGCTCAGGGCACATATTTTCAAATTCTCATGGAAAAAAGTGACATTCCAAAATACACACAAATTATAGTATGAAAACATTTTTTACAGGGAGACAACCAAGCATTCCAGTTTTAACANAAAAAAACTAAGTCCAATTCATTATTTTAATTTGCTTTAATAGGTTTCATGAGAAAGTTTTGCTTTTAACAATATTTACATATTTATCCATGCAGAATCCTCAAAAGTAAATTCTTCAGTTGCCAATGCTTCATTAATACTGGATCCAGGTTCTACAGATACACAAAGGTAAGCATTGCAGTTTGTCCAGACCCCCAGGTAACATTCACTAATTTAATATGGGCTTAAGCTGATAGCTTTGTTAATATGATCAGAATTTAAGCTTCTCCTGATTATTCAGTTTGGTCATAGATTGCTGGCAAGGACAGAGTGACCAAAAACAGGTGCTCTGTGAAAAAAATCAATTTAAACATTTTTGTGAATTCAGAAAGTTACCTTGAGTTAGATGGTAGAGTGCTAAACAAAAGAAGAAAACTGGTCAGTCAGCCTAAAATGACCAAGACAGGCAGGAATCTTCATATTATGAGACATGCCCTAGTACATAGTACTATGAATTAGGATTCAAAATTATCCAGAGTATAGCATCCCTTCCTAAATGTACTGCTCATCATCCTGGTCCTCATGAACAACTAAGTGAGACTAAGGGCAAGAGGATGAAAGTTATGGCTAAGAAAAAACTGTAGTAACATTTCACCCAACCCTCAAAGAGCAATAAAGGAATAATGCACCCATATCAAAACTGGAAGGAGCTTCTTCCATTATTACAAAAGGTCTGTGCCCTCTGAAAAGCGATATATCATCAGTAATTTTGCAGTGACATGAAATAACATGATCCATGTTGATAACAGCATCCTTGAAATTCAGTAGCAGAACTTCTACCAGGCATTAGTGCTATTTGGACATTTGGAAAAAAGGAAAGGAAATTATGCTTGGAGGTGTGGGAGTCTTGTCTGAGGCACCCATGAAATACCATAAAGAAGTTTCTAGACTCATACAAAAGGCATAACTGAAGCTAACACAGAATGGAAATGAAGTATAAGAACTGGTGGCTTATGATTGCTGTTATTATGATAGGATCCATGTTCACAAGGGGTTCACAGTCTGGAGGGGAAAACTGAGATGTGTGTTAAACATCAAATGAGAAAAGAAGCAAATTTCAGACTCTGACATAACACAAGGAACCTAGCATTTGAACAGAGAGCAGTGGGGAGCAATCAAGACAGGGTACAAGAGAAAAGCTCAGGCTGGAAGGGCCGTGAGAATGTAGATCAACTAAATTAAGAAGGAGGACATTTGAAGTAGAGAAAATTAGTATAAGCATAGATAGAGGAAAATACAAACCAATCTGACATCAAATGTAACTTAAAGCTTTGAAAAGTTAAGGAAAAACAAAGATGAACTCCAATTGTAAGAGTAGGAAAGCAGTCTAAGATGCTATGCACTAAAATTAGATCTGACCTAGCCAAAATAATTGAATTTATTTCCTGGTTCTTATACTGTTTCTCAACATGGCTTTATAAAATCTTCATGAATATCAGTTTCATCATGAATAAAATGGACACGAGTGACTGCCAAAATAAATGACAAAATCACAGTAAGAATAAATTGAAAGTGATTAAGGATAGACCCTGTACATAAAAATATCATTAAAAATTAATATCCTATTAAATTTAAAAGCTACTAGATGACCATGAACAAAGAAATAATGATTGGGGAACAAGGAGCTGAGAGAAGATTTAGAACAACTGCTGCAGATAATGATTTTCAAAACTAAATGATTATAAGGATTTCTAAGCTATAAGAAGAATTCAACTGAAATGAAATACTATATATGAGTAGATGAGCCAGATACAATCATTTTTTCAGTTAAAACCCTATGGAAAAAGAATAGGATTCTCTGAAGTATGTGAAGACTATGACACAAAAGTAAATATAAAAAAATCAACATAAACACAGTGACACACAGTGAGGACAAGTTTGAGATGTTATAACACAGTATTCGGGGAGAGCAGGGAGGGATGGCGAGGAAAAGTGATGATGACATAAAGGAAAGGGACAATTACAAGTGATCTCATTTCTCTTTCTATTTTATTCCAGGGAAACAGCCTCCACAAATGGCCTTGAGGAACCACAGCGCCATCGCCGAGTTCACCCTCGCTGGGCTCTCAGACGACCCCCACATGCAGGCCCTGCTCTTTGTGCTCTTCCTGGTGATCTACCTCCTGACCGTGATGGGGAACCTGACGATGCTGCTGCTGATCAGGGCTGACTCCCACCTCCACACGCCCATGTACTTCCTCTTGAGTAACCTATCATTCCTGGACCTCTGCTTCTCCTCTGTCACTCTGCCCAAGCTCCTGAAGGACCTCCTGTCTGAGAAGAAGACCATCTCCATAGAGGGCTGCCTGGCTCAGGTCTTCTTTGTATTTATTGCTCCAGGGACTGAAGCCTGTCTGCTCTCTGCCATGGCCTATGACCGCTATGCTGCAGTCTGCCACCCACTGCTCTATAGCCAGGTGATGAGCAATCAGCTCTGTGTGAGGCTTGTGTTGATCTCGTGGGGTCTGGCCTCTCTTGATGCAGTCATCATTGTGCTTTTGGCTGTTAACCTGGACTTCTGTGAGGCCCAAACCATCCGCCACTACACCTGTGAGCTGCCCTCCCTCTTCCCTCTGTCTTGCTCTGATATCTCCATCAATATCGACATCCTGATCTGCTCCATCTTACTCCATGGATTTGGAACCTTCCTCCCAATAATCTTCTCTTATGCTCGCATTGTCTCCACTATCCTGAGCATCAGCTCCACCACAGGCAGAAGTAAGGCCTTCTCCACCTGCTCCTCCCACCTCATCGCAGTGGTCCTGTTCTTTGGCTCAGGTATGCTTCGCTATCTCATGCCTTCCTCTGGTTCCTCTCTGGATTTGCTCTCTTCCTTACACTACAGTGTGATCACACCCATGCTGAATCCCCTCATCTACAGCTTCAAAAACAAGGAGGTAAAGGGAGCTGTGAAAAGGACTTTGGGGAAATATCTGTACTATTGCACAGGTTGAACTAAGTCACAGTTACCCAGCATACCTGGAAAGACTAAATTTCTTCTTATGTTCCCTCCTGTTTTGTTTCCAACCTCTCCCCCTACACACAGTCAAGTAGGACTCAGGAAAGAACCCACAGCTTCCCTGAACCCTCACCTTTGAGACCCTATTTGGAAATTCTATGCTGTACTGAAGTGGGACACAATGTGAAGAAAGCTTACACAAAACCCTTCAATAATACAACATGATTATTAGGGAGAAAAAAACAGAGAGTATTCAACTTCTCAAAAGGCATAGAAGTCACAAGAATTTCTACTTAAAATGATTCATTAAAAAAAGATTCAAATCATTCTTCCTGTATTTGATAAATGCTTCATAATAAAGTGTCAGATTGGGAGAATGATATTTGAAATAACCAGAAAAAAAATTATTATACCTCATATTACTTATCAAAATTATGCAACTTCTCTACAATGTATTTATATGAAGATAAGATCTGATATTTATATTTCCATAGAAGAAGTAAAACCTATGAATATTTGAAGATGACATAATTCTATGGAAAGCCTAAAAACTCCTCATAGGAAAACACTTATTGGCACTCCAAAGAATTTAATAGGCAAAAAATTAATATTAATACAATCAGTACTATTTCTATATACTAGCCACTGTTAAGTAAACAAAAAATATGCTTCAGGTAGAAGAAGATACATTTACTATTAGAAGATCAATAGAAAATCCTCAGGATTAAACTTGATAAGCACTTAGAGCAAATAAGAATAAAGTAAAAAAATTAAATGATATAAAAGATGCTTACATTAATATGGGATGTATTTTTAGATATACTCTCCCCTTCCAGTTTTATGCGATCAACAAAAGAAAAACAAGCAATCTGGAAATCCATAGTTCTAGACTTGATTTCATAGAACCATTAATGATTCAGTCTTTTTACTTCTATTGAATATGTCATCTTCATATATTGGGTTTTACTCTAGGCATTATGTTTTTTACAACACATAACATAGCTTTCTATTTTTCGTAGAGCTATTTGTATATTCTGTTCTTGAACNGGGACTGAAGCCTGTCTGCTCTCTGCCATGGCCTATGACCGCTATGCTGCAGTCTGCCACCCACTGCTCTATAGCCAGGTGATGAGCAATCAGCTCTGTGTGAGGCTTGTGTTGATCTCGTGGGGTCTGGCCTCTCTTGATGCAGTCATCATTGTGCTTTTGGCTGTTAACCTGGACTTCTGTGAGGCACAAACCATCCGCCACTACACCTGTGAGCTGCCCTCCCTCTTCCCTCTGTCTTGCTCTGATATCTCCATCAATATCGACATCCTGATCTGCTCCATCTTACTCCATGGATTTGGAACCTTCCTCCCAATAATCTTCTCTTATGCTCGCATTGTCTCCACTATCCTGAGCATCAGCTCCACCACAGGCAGAAGTAAGGCCTTCTCCACCTGCTCCTCCCACCTCATCGCAGTGGTCCTGTTCTTTGGCTCAGGTATGCTTCGCTATCTCATGCCTTCCTCTGGTTCCTCTCTGGATTTGCTCTCTTCCTTACACTACAGTGTGATCACACCCATGCTGAATCCCCTCATCTACAGCTTCAAAAACAAGGAGGTAAAGGGAGCTGTGAAAAGGACTTTGGGGAAATATCTGTACTATTGCACAGGTTGAACTAAGTCACAGTTACCCAGCATACCTGGAAAGACTAAATTTCTTCTTATGTTCCCTCCTGTTTTGTTTCCAACCTCTCCCCCTACACACAGTCAAGTAGGACTCAGGAAAGAACCCACAGCTTCCCTGAACCCTCACCTTTGAGACCCTATTTGGAAATTCTATGCTGTACTGAAGTGGGACACAATGTGAAGAAAGCTTACACAAAACCCTTCAATAATACAACATGATTATTAGGGAGAAAAAAACAGAGAGTATTCAACTTCTCAAAAGGCATAGAAGTCACAAGAATTTCTACTTAAAATGATTCATTAAAAAAAGATTCAAATCATTCTTCCTGTATTTGATAAATGCTTCATAATAAAGTGTCAGATTGGGAGAATGATATTTGAAATAACCAGAAAAAAAATTATTATACCTCATATTACTTATCAAAATTATGCAACTTCTCTACAATGTATTTATATGAAGATAAGATCTGATATTTATATTTCCATAGAAGAAGTAAAACCTATGAATATTTGAAGATGACATAATTCTATGGAAAGCCTAAAAACTCCTCATAGGAAAACACTTATTGGCACTCCAAAGAATTTAATAGGCAAAAAATTAATATTAATACAATCAGTACTATTTCTATATACTAGCCACTGTTAAGTAAACAAAAAATATGCTTCAGGTAGAAGAAGATACATTTACTATTAGAAGATCAATAGAAAATCCTCAGGATTAAACTTGATAAGCACTTAGAGCAAATAAGAATAAAGTAAAAAAATTAAATGATATAAAAGATGCTTACATTAATATGGGATGTATTTTTAGATATACTCTCCCCTTCCAGTTTTATGCGATCAACAAAAGAAAAACAAGCAATCTGGAAATCCATAGTTCTAGACTTGATTTCATAGAACCATTAATGATTCAGTCTTTTTACTTCTATTGAATATGTCATCTTCATATATTGGGTTTTACTCTAGGCATTATGTTTTTTACAACACATAACATAGCTTTCTATTTTTCGTAGAGCTATTTGTATATTCTGTTCTTGAACTTTATATAAATGGAATGATTCTAATCCTAAAATTAAAATACTGGATGTATTCAAGACTTGATGAGGCAGTGGAGCAATCAGACTCACATATATTGGTAGTGGAATTGTAAATGGGTTCAATCACTTCAGGAAAATATTGGGCAGTATCTGCTAACTGCACACTATATGTTTACTCTAAGATTCATTAATTATATTTTTAGGTAAATATGAAGAGAAATGAATAAACATATCCAGAAAAGACATTAATAGAATAGTCATAACAGTTTATTATTGCAGCCAAAATCTATAATAAACCTAAATGCCCATCACCTGGAGAACAGATAAATAAATTCATACATGTAGTATATTTATACAATGAAACATAATACAGCAAAATTGTAAAACTGCAAACAGTAAGTGAATAAATCTCACAGACACTACGTAACAAAAGCCAGATATAATGAGTATTTATTTATGAGTTTATTTATATGAGGTTAAAGACAGTGAATTGACCATGTTTCTATTTTCTAAATTTCTTTTCCTCAGCTTTACTGAGATACAATTGACATATAATTTTGTATAAGTTAAATGTGTACAATGTGCTGATTTGATACACTTACATGTTGCAAAATGTTTACCATCTCCATTAATTCACATCCTTACGATTCATTTTTTGAGGTCAGAGTATTTGAGATACATTTTCTTAGCAACCAAGTATAAAATATAGTATTATTAACTATAATCACCATTCTGTCTTTCAGATTCCCAAAACTTACTCATCTTATAACTGGACATTACATTTTATTTTTCCTGATACTTTGACATCTTCAAATCTTGCTGACCCTGGAGAGACTGTCCACCCAGGGCTAGCTAGGTCCTAGCGACAACAAACAACTCATCTGATCAACACATTTTTTCAGATGTAATCTAATTAATCAAGAACCCATACCCTCAGTTGCCTCCTTTATTTAGCAATCCCACTGCAGGCCACTATCCACATGCTATAATCACCTCAGGGCCAGGTACCAGGCAATAAAAGATAGCCCCTTAAACCCAGATTCCACTGAAATCATTCAAATTATTCCATCCTAAACTTGCTTACACTGCCTCATTCATCTCTTTCTACAAAAACACAATAAAGCCTGTTGCCCACATTTTCCTCTCACTCTCTCTGCCTCCTGACCAGTCCAAGGCCTCCCTGTGTGGTCCTATAAGTAATAAATTATCTTTTCAATAAAAAATTGTCTCCTATCTGTTGGCTTTACCATACCTGACTAATAATAAGACTTACATTTTAAAATAGTCAGGAAAAGTAATAATTTCATAAATTCATTCATGATGAAATCAGAACAGCAGTTCCCTTTACAGAATGGATTGACCAGGAAGTATCAAGAGGAATCTTTTCAGGCAGATGAAAGGTTTTGGACTTGGTCTCTGTAATGGTTACAAAGTGTACACTTATCAAAGTTCACCAAGCTTTCCCTTTAAAATGGTTGTACTTAATCACTTTACATATGTATTTTAAACTGAAATCAATGGGAAAACTAAACAACCAAAAATATTTGTTTCATGAATGTTCTCATACTTCTTACAGGTACATATTGCCCATGTCCTGCAAATACTTTAGTGAATAATTCCCTTCCTTTCATATCAAGGCAGTATTTCCCTGACTCCAGTCCTGATGGGAATTAACCCCAGCTATAAGTCTCAAGGATCTTCCCTGTAGCTCAGATGGTAAAGAATCTGCCTGCAATGCAGGAGATCTGAGTTCGATCCCTAGGTCAGGAAGATCCTCTGGAGAAGGGAATGGCAATTCACTCCAGTATTCTTGTCTGGAGAATCCCGTGGACAGAGTATCCTGGCAGGCTACAGTCCATGGGGCTGCAAAGAGTTGGACACGACTGAGCAACCATCCATTTATAAGTCTCAAAGCCATGGGAGAGGTGGCAGAGGACAAGTAACATCTTCCAAGGCATCTACCCAAAGCAAAGCTCTGCTTGGTCTCTGCATTAGTAACGAGTCTCCAAAGAAACAGAGCCAATAGGAGAGACAGACATAGACATGGTGAATTCTAAGGCACTGACTCACACACTTGTGTGGCCTGACAAGTCTGAAATTTGTAGAGCAAGCTGGCGTATTCTATTCAAGTAAGGCTTCATGTTGTAATTTTGAGGCCAAAATCCACAGGGCAGGCCAGCAGGCTGGAATTTCAGACAGGGTTTCTATGTTCCAGTCCTGAGGAGAATTCTTTCTTCTTTGGGAAACCTCAGTCTTTGCTCTTATAGACCAGTTTTTTTGAGGCCTGTCCACACTATGCAGGGTAATCTGCTTTAGTCAAAGTCAACAGTTTAAATGTTATATCTAAAAAATGCTTTCACAGGAGCATCTAGACTGATGTTTGATTAAACAGCTGGGATCCATATACTAGTTAAATTGACCCAAAACTAACCATTACAGCCTCTGAGCAAAGAGAAACTGGGTTTTTCTAGCAAGCATTAGTAGGTTAATTCTGTGGTCCCCCTCAGAGATTCAGTGTCTCAAGCATATCTGTCCAGGTATCCTCATTCCAAGTGTTGGGGTCCTAGTCTTTTCCTAGTGGGACCCTGAATTTAACATAGGAGTTACATGAATTCAGCCTTCTTCATAATTAAGTTTCTGTCATACTCATAACCTGGGCCTGGTTTTTGGCACAACTTACCTACTTGGTGAAGGAAATACATCCTTTAATAAAGCCATTAATAAATAATAATAATAATAATGCCATAAAGACTCTGGCCTTGGGATGGTATGTGCCTAACACAAGTCTCAATTTATTTCTTTAATATATCAACGATGTCACAACAGCAAAGTACCTGCACACTTCCAGTACTTGACATTGTGCCCTTATACTTCAATTTGCATATGCCAACGCATTCCCTTATACAAGTTTCTCTTCCCATTCACCACAGGTTAGATATGTTTGGTCACATGGATCACAGCTTTGTGTAACTGAATGAAACTGAGAGCCATGCCATGTAGGGTCACCCAAGATGGACAGGTCATGGTGCAGAGTTCTAACAAAACGTGGTCCACTGGAGAAGGGAATGGCAAACCACTTCAGCATTCTTGCTTTGAGAATCCCATGAACAGCATGAAAAGGCAGAAAGATATGACACTGAAAGATGAACCCTCCAGGTCAGCAGGTGTCCAATATGCTACTAGGGAAGAGCACAGAAATAGCACCAGAAAGAATGAAGAGGCTGAACCAAAGTGGAAATGACCCCTAGTTGTAGGTATGTCTGGAGGTAAAGTAAAGTCCAATGATGTAAAGAACAATATTGCACAGGAATCTGGAATGTTAGGTCCATGAATCAAGGTAAATTGGAAGTGGTCAAACAGGAGATGACAAGAGTGAACACTGACATTTTAGGAATCAGTGAACTAAAATGGACAAGGGCTTCCCTGGTAGCTCAGATAGCAAAGACTCTGCCTGTAATGCAGGAGACCCCAGTTCTATTCCTAGGTTGGGAAGACCCCCTAGAAAAAAGATAGGCTACCCACTCTAGTATTTTGGGGATGTTCCTGTGGCTCAGTCAGTAAAGAATCCACCTGCAATGTGGGAGACATGGATTTGATCCCTGGGTTAGGAAGATCCCCTGGAGGAGAGCATGGAGACCCACTCCAGTATTCTTGCTTGGAGAATTCCCAAGGACAGGAAAGCCTGGCAGGTCACAACCAAGCAACTAAGCACATCACACAAAATGGACAGGAATGGGAGAACTTAATTCAAATGACCTCTGTATCTACTACTGTGGGCAAGAATCCCTTAGAAGAAATGGAGTAGACCTCACAGTAAACAAAACAGTCCAAAATGCAGTATCTGAGTACAATCTTAAAAATGACAGAATGATTTCGGCTCTTTTCGGAGGCAAACCATTCAATATCACAGCGATCCAAGATTATGCCCCAAACACTAACATCAAAGAAGATAAAGTTGAATGGTTCTATGAAGACCTATAAGACATTCTAGAAATAAAACAAAAAAGATGTCCTTTACATCATAGGGGACTGGAAAGCAAAAGCAGGAAGTCAGGATATACCTGGGGTCATAGGCAAATTTGGCCTTGCAGCACAAAATGAAGAAGGGCAAAGGCTAAGAGAGTCTTCCCTAGAGAACACATTGGTCATAGCTTATACCCTCTTCCAATAACACAAGAGACAACTCTACACTCAACAACAGAAGGTCAATACAAAAATCAGATTGATTATATTCTTTACAACCAAAAACGGAGAAACTCTATAGAGTCAGCAAAAAAAAGACTGAAGACTGACTATGACTCACATCATGAACACCTTACTGCAAAATTCAGACCTAAATTGAAGAAAGTAGGGAAAACCAATAGGCCACTCATGTATGAACTAATCAAATCCCTTATGATTATACAGTGGAAGTGAAAAATAGATTCAAGGGATTAGATCTGATAGAGTGCCTAAAGAACTATGGACAGAGGTTCATAACACTATATAGGAGGCAGTGACCAAAACTATCCCCAAGAAAAAAGAAATGTAACAAGACAAAATGGTTGTCTGAGGAGGCCTTACAAATAGCAGAGAAAAGGACAGAAGCAAGAGGCAAAGAAGAAAAGGAAAGATATACCCATCTGAATGCAGAGTTCCAAAGAATAGCAAGGAGAGAATAAGACTTCCTAAGTGAACAATACAAAGAAAAAGAGGGAAATAATAGAATGAAAAAGACTAGACATTTCTACAAGAAAATCAGAGATACAAAGGGAACATATCATGCAAAGATGAGCACAATAAAGGACACAAATGGTATGGATCTAACAGAAGCAGAAGATGTTAAGAAGTGCCAATAATACACAGAAGAAGTATACGAAAATGATCTTATTGACCTGGATAACCACGATGGTGTGATCACTCACTTAGAGCCAGACATTCTGGAATGTGAAGTCAAGCAGGCCTTAAGAAAGGTTACTATGAACAAAGTTAGTGGAGGTGATGGAATTCCAGCTGAGTTATTTCAAATCCTAAAAGATGATGCTGTGAAAGTGCTGCACTCAATATGCCAGCAAATTTGGAAAGCTCAGCATGGGCCACAGGACTGGAAAAGGTCAGTTTTCATTCCAGTCCCAAAGAAGGGCAATACCAAAGAATATTCAAGCTACTATACAATTGCACTCATTCACATGCTAGCAAGGTAATGCTCAGAATCCTTCAAGCTGGGCTTCAACAGTAAGTGTACCAAGAACTTCCAGGTATACAAATTGGGTTTAGAAAAGGCAGAGAAACTAATGATCAAATTGCCAACATCNAAGCTACTATACAATTGCACTCATTCACATGCTAGCAAGGTAATGCTCAGAATCCTTCAAGCTGGGCTTCAACAGTAAGTGTACCAAGAACTTCCAGGTATACAAATTGGGTTTAGAAAAGGCAGAGAAACTAATGATCAAATTGCCAACATCCACTGTATCACAGAAAAAGTTAGGGAATTTCAGAAAAACATCTACTTGTCCTTCACTGACTACATGAAAGCCTTTGACTGTGTGGATCACAACAAACTGTGGAAAATTCTTAAAGAGATGGGAATACCAGGTCACCTTACCTGCCTCCTAAAAAACCTGTATACAGGTTAAGAAGCAACAGAACCAGCNTCACCTCCATCTCTCCTCTGGGGACTCCTTTGATTCCAAAGCATTGACTGCGTGCCTATCACCTGGGGGAGCAGAGGAAGCAGAGATGAGAGTGACACGGACTCCCGGAGCTCCAGTCTGCTCAGAGCGGTCCAGACAATCACATACCACGCAAGTGGGAGCTCGGCAAGGTGAAGACCTGTAAAGTACTGCGGGAGCTTGAGGGTGGGAGTGAGCCCTTGGAACTGGAGAGGAATCGGCCGGGGAAGACTTCTGTAGGAAGTGGCCCTTGGACCCCGAGGAGCCCAGGATGGGCTTAGCTACCTGGGAGACAGCAGGCCAGCGGCGCGTCAGTGCAGAAGTCCAGGTTGAGCAAAGGCCTGGCAGTCAGAGAGGAAAGAGTGCCCGGAAGTCCCATGGCCTGCAGACCAGGTGCCTGGAGCCCAGGGAGCTTGGTCTAGTCCTTGCCTCGAAAAGCATTTACTGAACCCCTTCTGGGTTCCGGGTCTGCTTTGGGCACCAGAGCTGCGATGAGTCCAAGACAAGCGTTAGCCAAGTCTGCGAGGGTCCCCAAGGCTCCAAGGGAGAGGGACACAGTGCCAGGCAGTAACGGGGCCCAGACACCCCGCCCACTGCCCCCCGACCTGTCCTGGATGGTGCAGGGCCTTGGGGTTGTGGGGTGTTTTTTTTTCTCATTATTTATTATTAATTGGAGGATAATTGCTTTATTATATTGTGTTGGTTTCTGCCACACATCGGCATGAATCAATCATAGGTACACGTGTGTCCTGTGATGACTGGAGGGGTGGGATGGAGTGGGAGGCAGGACTTGGGGCCTTGGGGTTTGAAGAAGCAGAATCCCATTGACAGAAAGATCCGTATAGCTCTTTATAGAGGCCACTCTGGCAGCTGCTTGGATGGTGTTTCAGGGGTGGGGTGAGCCTGGAGGGGCCTGGGGAATGGTCTTGAAGGAAGAATCTGCCCCACCCCACCCCCAGACCATTCCACCCATGCCCACTGCTTTGCCCCAAACACATACTCTCCCTGGCAGCTCCCTGGCCTTGATTTTTCCTAAGATCTCAATCCACCCTCAGAGGAGACAGCTGGGGAGATTCAGAAGGTCCAAGAGGCAAGTAGGAGCTAGGGGTGAGGCCAAACCCCTTCCTCTTCCCGGGAGTATTTTAAAGACACCAGACTGGGTCGGAGCTGTGGCCAGTGGTCCTGGGGGTCTTCCCCTGAGCTCAAGATCTAGGGGGACAGGCTAGAGGGTGTTGCACTTGGGGATCTCGCCCTCGCATCTGGACAGATAACGCAGGTGATTCTTGTAGGTGTTCAGGTTCCGCTGCAGGCAGAAGGCCAACGTCTTGTCACAGGCGCACAGCTGCTGCTCACACCAGCTCCCGTTGGTGGCTGTGAGGGGGTGGAGGAGGGCTCTTAAGTGGTCTGCCCTTCCCATGGTAGGGTGGGTTGTCACCCCTGGAGGGGAGCCGCTGAAGGTGGCTCAGCCCTTGTGCAGCTTTTGGTGCCCTTCCCAGCTCCTTGGACTCTGGCTTTGTGACCTTGGGCATGGAGTGTGACCTCCCTGTGAGCCATCGCTGCTTCGTTCATTCATCCCTTCAATAAACAACTGAGCACCTGTCCTTTGACAGTGCCGGGGGGAGAGGAGAACAGAACGGACGCCCGAGCTCACACTCCCCGGGGAGGGTGGGGGGTTGTCAGATGTCGGGGAAGTGTGTGGTCGTGGGTGTTCGGTCGCTCAGTCGTGTCTGACTCTGTGACCCCATGGATGGCAGCATGCCAGGCCTCCCTGCCCTTCACAGAAGTGAGTGCAACCCTGCTTACCCAGGAGTAAGGAATGAGGCAGGGGCTCTGAGCTGGTAACTGATGAGACTGACTGAGTGTCAAAAGCCATTGGAGCTGAGATCAGAAGAGTGAGCTGTTGCTCCTACTCTGGAAAGCCAGGGTGGAGGAGAGGGATTGTTCCTGGCAGAAGGAACAGCATGTGCAAAGACTCTGATGAAAGATGGACAATGGTGCTTCAGTTTCACTATCTGTGAAATGGGGATAAGAGAGCCAGACCTACTGTATAGCATGGGAAACTCTGCTCAGTATTTTGTAATAATCTATAAGGGAAAAGAATATGTATACATATATATTCAGATTAAAATAAGAAGGCAAAACTTTTGGCACATAGTAAGTAGTCTATAAATGTTGGCCATTTCAGCTGTTGCCACTAAGTTCTCAGTTAACAGGGACAGCTGGTGAACCCATTCACCTTCCAGCTCCAGGACTTGCCGCCTTTCTCTGTGCGTGTACCCTGGGGCTTGGTGACCTGGGTTACAGCCCAGGCTACTCATTTGTAGCTGTGTGACCCTGAGCAAACAGTTCACTCTAGTTTCAGCTTTTTGATCAGTAAAATGGAGATCAGGGCTTCCCAGGTGGCTCAGAATTTGCCTGCCAAGCAGGAGACATGGGCTCAAGTCCTGGGTCAGGAAGATCTCCAAGTAAGGAAACGGCAACACTCTCCAGTATTTTTGCCTGGGAAATCCCATGGACAGAGCAGATGAGCAGCTCACACGTCATGGGGTTGCGAAGAGTAAGATGGGACTTAGTGACCACGAACAACAACAAGACAATGATCACCAGGGTGGTGCTGCCTCCTATCTGGGCTGCTCTAAGAACCCATGACAATGAAATAATGAACACTAACCTCAGTAGCTGGAATACTTATCAAGCATGCATCTGCAGGGCACCTTATGTCTNAGAAAGGAGGGAGGTTCAAAAGGGAGGGGAAACATGTATAGCTACAACTGATTCATGTTGAGGTTTGACAGAAAACAACAAAATTCTGTAAAGCAATTATCCTTCAACTAAAAATAAATTTTAAAAAAATATCAAACAAATAAATAAATATTTTTTTCAGTTAACAAAAACAGAAGGAAAGGAAGGAGGGAAGAGAAGAAGGAAGGAATTCCAAGATTTAGAACTAAGAAATCTTAGAACTCTATATTTTTATCTTGAGAAATTCTTGGCCACCCAAGGGTACCTCTTAGATGATGCAACTGACTGAAACAAGAATAACTCAGGGAAGAAATAGTTGGCCCAGGAACTCATTTAGATCAGCGCAGGCCTCTCCAGGGACCATCAACACTCTCCTAGGTCTAGAGCTGAGATCAAGTCCCTCTGGTCATTGTTAATTTGGAGGCAAAGTCAAGAAATCTTCCTGCTGGACAGAATGACTATAGGGATATTTCCTTGCTCAAAAGCACCACCTCTGCATCTTCTAAAGGAAGGACAAAGTTCAGGGAAGCCCAGGAAGGCTTAACCATATTTGTGGCTTTTGCTCCAGTGTTCGAAAGGATGCCATTCAGGTAGCCTCCACTAAGACCATCTCATGTTGGCCTAGAGAACACAGGTGAAGACAAATATTATTCTCATTCAACTCCATTTTCTCCTAAAACTATCCATTCTGAGAACTCATGAGTGTAAAAGCCATAAATAGAGATCAGATTCTTATTTATCATCCTCCTGAATTACCTTCAGTGGGGGAGAGGTGAACACTTTTATCTTCTTTTGTTCTAGACTAAACCCTCTGTCTATTGTTCCACACGTTCTAGGTTGTCTTTTATCTCTCCTCTTTTTTCCTTTACGATCTCTGTGATACACAGAAGGTGCTCCAAATTTGACTTGATTTTATCCAAATCCTCTGGTAAAAGCTCAGAGAATAGCACAGTCTTCACGGACTCTCATGTTAAATCCTGAGAGCACAGTGCAAACATTGGATATTATAACTTCACAGAAATCCCTTGGAGTCACTGATGTGCACAGCCATTGCCTCCAGTTTGAGGGCTTCCTCCTATCTGGTCTCTGTGAAACCAGCATTTCTGGTGCCACTTGGGCTTGTGTTAAAAGGTTTCCATTTAGTATCAGAGATACCCAAGGAAGACTGTCCCCCAATCTTCAGAATTTCTCAGCTGGAACAGACTTTAGAAACCATCTAGTTTTCTTGATTTGTTTTTTTGGTAAGGAAGTCAAGTGAATTATTCATGAATTTACAGTGACAGAGGAAGGTCTTGTGCCATCATCAGCTGTCACAATACCTCTGTCAATCATACAAACATGCATCATGGACTATCAGCCAGACGGCCAGCCAACATGTTTATTGCTTGCTCACTATGCTAGTGAGCCTTCCTGTGGTTTGAACTCCATTCTTTTTGGAACTGGAAACAGTACTTCTCAGTGCACTGGTGTCTATTTCCAACTCCCTTCGTTTCCTTCTCCAATCTCAGTAATCTCTTTTTTTCTCTCTTTCCTAAGTTTGATTCTCTATACTCTTCCTTCCCACCGTCTCCACTTTAGCCAATAGATTATTGCCCTGAGCTGGAAAGGGTTGATGGGGTCTGACATGGCAAGGTTGCTTCTGCTACACAATCTGTCCTGGGTCAGCCCTGAAACTTTATTCATGACACTTCATCCCCAGTAATGCTCCGAGACTCATAGCACACTGGAGCATTCTTTTCTGTTCTTGTGCCTCTGAAGGAAAACCCAAATGCTCCATGGAAGTTGGCAACACAACCAGAGTCACTGTGTTTGTTCTCCAAGGACTATCCGACAATCCTCAGATCCAGATAGTACTCTTTGTAACATTCCTGGTGATTTACCTCCTCACCCTCACAGGGAACCTGCTGATGTTGCTGGTGATCATGACTGATTCCCACCTCCACACCCCCATGTACTTTTTCCTCAGTCACCTCTCCTTCCTGGATGCTTTCTATGCCTCAATCATGGTGCCAAAGCTGCTAAAGAACCTTCTTTCCAACTGGAAGACTATATCCTTCCTTGAATGTTTCACCCAGATCTCTTTGGTCATATTTTCTGGGGCCACTGAAGCTTGCCTCCTTTCGGTCATGGCCTATGACCGGTTCCAGGCTGTGTGCCACCCGCTGCTGTATGTGGTGACTATGAACAAGAAGGTGTGTGCTGGCCTGGCGGGAGCCTCCTGGGCCATAGGAATGGGGACTGGCTTACTTAACACCATCCTCCTAGCTCAGCAGGATTTCTGTGGCCCCAACCTCATCCGCAGTTTTGCCTGTGAGCTTCCTCCAGTGCTCCTCTTGGCCTGTTCTGACCCCTACATGAGCGTTGTCTCCATCCTGACCACCTTGGTGGCCCTGGGCCTTGGTTCTCTTGTCCTATTGGTGGGTTCTTACAGCTGTATTATCCTGACAGCCCTGGGGATCAACTCTGCCACAGGTCGGAACAAGATCTTCTCTACCTGTTCATCTCATTTTCTTGTAGTCACTGCTTTTTATGGTTCAGGAATTTTCAGGTATGTCATTGCTATACCTTTTAATGTAAATGTAGGATATTTTTCACACTAAGTAAACTTGCTCTGTAAACAGAGAATTGCAGCATAGCAGGAAAAGAATTGTACTAGAATCAGTAGGCCTAGATTCTAGTTCTGGCTCTGTTGGCCTGATGTGTGAATTATTTTAAAAAATCCATTTTCTTTCTGAGGCCTCAATTGCCTACTCTGAAAAACAAGTTAATACAAGGAGTCAAGATTTTCTTACTTTCATTAACCTATGATTTTCAGAGTCATCAAAAGAAAATCACAGGGACTCTAGTAGACATTTATTCAGTGCTAGACAAGAAAATAAAATAAAATACATCATCCTTGAAACAGATGCCATTTCTCCTTCTTACTGGAAGTTCATGTCTCCACAGATTATTTCTGGTTTATTTATTAGGCATCTACTATACAACAGCTGCTTTACATAATCAAGCTCAATTTTAATATGTGTCACAACACAGGAGAAATATTATTAATGTCAACTTCTGATAAGAAACCTGAGTTTCAGGAGTAACCAAGTACCTTACAAAAGTTGCCAGAACCAGCTAGGAATGGAACCTAAATATAAACCAAGTCTCCCTGACTTGAAACTGCAAGTTCTTTTCTACCATGTTTCTCTCAAACATAAACAGCTCTCGTTAATGTGTCCTTGCTTCCTAGGAAATAGTAACTAGTGGCCTGTGCTCTCTACTAGTGAAATGGAGATGGATTTGCACAAATTGCTCTATACTTTTCTCACTTGTTTGTTACTTGGTAAGAAGTGTGGCATGGGGAAAAATAAAGAAAGCTCTAGGAGAGCTCATCTGAGCCTGAGGACAAATCTCTGCAGCTCTCTTTGTCTCAGTTTCCTCATTTGCCACAAGGGGGTACAAGATTTCTCCTACCTACTTCACAGATATGTTAGGAGGGATAATTTAAAAATTATTAAATGACAGTAAAATGAATACCTTTTTTAATCAAGTACAGCAAACCCAAAAAGAACATTTCAATGATAATGGCACAATTGCAAAAAAAAAAAAAAAAATTAATGCTTCTTGGGAAAATACTCTCAGTAACACTTAACAAGTTACATTCAAAATTTTAATCTTACTCTTTTGGATTCACATCTCAAGCTAAACACAAAATTTTTGTGTTTCACTTTATTTACAAAGCTTCGGAGAAGGCAATGGCACCCCACTCCAGTACTCTTGCCTGGAAAATCCCATGGATGGAGGAGCCTGATGGGCTGCCGTCTATGGGGTCGCTAAGAGTCAGACATGACTGAGAGACTTCACTTTCACTTTTCACTTTCATACATTGGAGAAGGAAATGGCAACCTACTCTGGTGTTCTTGCCTGGAGAATCCCAAGGATGGGGAGCCTGGTGGGCTACTGTCTCTGGGATCGCACAGAGTCGGACACGACTGAAGTAACTTAGCTTAGCACAAAGCTTAGCTTGTTTTCTAAGCCAAAGACAAACATACTAAAAAGGACAAAATTTTATTCCACTGCACATTATAAAAATAATGTGGTGTGATTCTGAGGTAACTCCCCATAAATGTTTGGGGAAAATGACAACATTATTTGGACTAGGATATAGTTTCGTAAGGAATAATCATCATACGATGGGAACAAACAGCTGTGTATATAAGAAAAAGCAAAGGAAAAAAATCCTCATATTGTCATCATAATTATTAAAGAAAAGTACTTTGAAAAGTGAAGTGTTACAGAAATGCATGAAATTATTTTTTGTTCTAATCTGTAGCACTTGATATGCTACAGAACTTGCTTTTTCCTTGGGGCAGCTCCTATAATGTTTTGTATAGTTCATCTATGGAGGTGTTTAAAGGCAGAAATGACAGACTTCTCACAGATAATACAGTCATCTCTAGATGCTTCTACCAGTGATAGCTGATTCAGCCCTGAGCACCCTCTTTGCAGCGTCTGGGGTGGAATGAACCATGGCTGCCAACATCATTGTGGCCACTGTCCTGAGTTCACTTCTGTCCTTTGTGCAATTCTCTTCAAGGTACATGACTCCACCTTCCGGCTCAGCCCTGGAGCAAGTGCTATCCTTGCAGTACAGTGTGGTGACCCCACTACTGAACCCCCTTATCTACAGTTTGAAGAACCAGGAGGTGAAGGCAGCTCTAAGGAGGATGCTGGCCAGGAAACCCAGGCTTACCTTCTAAGCCAGGCTCTACTGCCTCCTCATAATAAGAGGAAAAGTCATGGGAAAGAAGAGGAGATGGAGAGAGCTTCATCTCTAAGCTTACTTATTTACAGACGTTTTTCAGCAAGAAAAACAGAAGCCTTAGTTGCTCTGACCCCAGTGCCTTCCCACAGTCAAGCAAGATGGGAAAACCTCCACAGAACTAATGGCAGCCATCCATAGAGGACCCAGTCACCACAGAAGAAAATCTTCTCAATAAACATCTGGATGATCATCAAAAAACAAAAACAGAACCACTATCTATCCAGCAATTAAAACTTTTGCGAATATATCCAAAGGAAATGAAAATACTAACTCAAAAAGTTATATGCACCCCCATATTCATGGCAGCATTATTTACAATACCCAACACATAGAAAGAAACTAGGTTTCCTTAATGGATGAATAGATAAAGAGGCATGGATAAGTAATGGAATACTACTCATTCATAAAAAAAAGAAGAAACTCTACCATTTGTGACAACATGGATGGACTGTGAAGGCATTATTATGCTCAGTGAAATAAATCAGACAAAGACAGACAAATACAATATGATCTCACTTACATGCAGAACCTAGGGAAAAACTGAACTCATAGAAAAAGAGATCAGACATGTAGTTACCAGGAGTGGCTGGTAGGAGAAAAGTAAAGTAATTAAAAGGTACAAACTTTCAGGGTAAGATAAATACTAGGTGCAATGTACAATATGAAGATTGTAGTTAACACCACTGTATGATGTATAGGAAATCTGGTAAGTGAGTAAATCTTAAGAATTCTCATCACAATGAGAAAAGTTTTTACTTTCTTTTTCTTCTTGCTTTTCTTTATATCTTTATGAGATGATGAAATTTTTTTTGAGGAATAGAAAAGAGGTTTATTTCAGTCAAACTGAGGACTATCACCCAAAAGACAGCCTTTCAGATAACTCTGAGAAACTGCTCTGTTGAACCATTTTTTTTAGCATAGACATATACCTTATCAGAACACAGAATACCCATCAAAGATGACCTGGGAATATTCTTTCAAGGTTCCAAAAGAGATAGGTTTTTAGTAAATATCAAGCAAGATAGCAGGACCCTGGTGTCTAGGAAGAGAACCTTATCTTCAAGAGATTAAGTATGGATGTCATAAGAAGGGAGTTCTTTATCCTTATCTTCAAAACAGACATTCTTTACCTTAATGGTTAAAAATCAGACATGCCATGATGTGGCAGGTTTTTGACAGGCTCTTCAAGTTCACACAAACTTCAGGGTGAACCATGTATAAGCCAAAATGACTCCCTCAAAACTCAACGTATGAAAATTTTCTCCATCAGAGGGAACTTTCAAGATTTTCCCAGTTAGAAGTTTCAAGATGATGGATATTAACTGAACATATTGCAATACTCATTTATATATGTATATCGAGCCACTCTGCTGTATGCCTTGAACTTATACATTAATGATGTCAATTATCTCTCCATAAAACTAGGGGGAAAAAAGTAAAGACTATCTTCACAGCTCCATCAGCCATTTCTACAGCTACTGCTTTTCTCTCTCATTTCGTGCCTGTTCCACCCCTCCTCTTTTGTCTTTCCCTCATTCTTTTACTTTTGTCTATGCACAAAGTAGAAATCTGACCACTAGCAGATTTCCCACTTCATACTGTGAGGGTCCCGTCTTAATACTGAGACCCAGCTCCTACTTGGTTCCCACACTGAAAACTACTTGGCAAAATCTAAAGCTCCAGAGTAACCTGGGAAGAAATGAAATAAAATAAGTGTGTCATCTGTATTTTTCTTAACTAGAAATACCTAAATCAGAACATAACAAATAATAATAGCTATTTCTTGATTAAGGAATGCATGAAGGAATGAATGATCAGTCTGTCTCAGGAGTCCATTCTCTTGCATGATCCTAGGAAACAGGAGAGCATATTTTCCTCTAAAGCATAAGCCCTGAGAGCAAAATCCTGTCTAATGATTCTGTACGTAGTCATATCCCTTAATTGGCTCTCAATTAGTGTGTAAAAAAAAAAAAAGAAGAATGAATGAATAAGAGAGAAGGGAGAGAAGGAACTTATGAAAAGAAACATTTAATTTTGTCCAATAAAATTCCTGTCTTCACAACAATATACATGTCAGCAGAAAGTAACATGAAAGAGAGATCAGGATAGAAAGAGAGAAAAAGAGCCCATATTTTGCGACACCACTGAGGGTCATACTCATAAGAGCTTGCTGAAACACGTGCACTCCGTCACCCCAGCCCGAGTCTCTCCACCACCCACCTGAGCCCAGACCACTTGAGATCCCTGACTTGGCTCAAGATTTGTTCCAACCCTAGAGAAAGGAGAAGCAGTTGGAGGAAATAAAACAAAAGCTCAGCTACCAGCCCATCTCCCATTCAGCTCCAAAGAGAGCTCCTTGAAAGACAATAGCAGCTGTTTCATCCAAAGACAGACAGGTCTACAACAGCTGAGACCACTTCTATGCCAGCTCCCTGATTTCTATCTGTTCTCGATCCTTTGATCCTTAGACTATGATCTTCTCTGCAACTGCTAGTTTTCTTCAGCAAAGCCCTCGAAAATTATGGCCTCATATGTGGTACACTAACAGGGGAAATTTCCAAGATGAAGATATTTCTCTGTAGAATGAGGCCAGGGCTAGGAGCTGAGCAAAACAGTCCCAGCTTCAGTAGCATTTCTGTTCTGACCTCTTGGTCCTTTACATTTTCCAGAGCATATGCCTTCCTGAGGCTGTCAGTTCAGTCGCTCAGTCGTGTCCAACTCTTTGAGACCCCATGGACTGCACCAGGATTCCCCATCCATCACCAACTCCTGCAGCCTACTCAAACTCATGTCCATCACGTTGGTGATGCCATCCTACCATCTAATCCTGTCATACCTTTCTCCTCGCACCTTCAATCGTGCCCAGCATCAGGGTCTTTCCAATAAGTCAGTTCTTTGCATCAGGTGGCCAAAGTATTGGAGTTTCAGCTTCAGCATCAGTCCTTCCAATTCAGGACTGATTTCCTTTAGGATGGACTGATTGGATCTCCTTGCAGTCCAAGGGACTCTAAAGAGTCTTCTCCAGCACCACAGTTCAAAAGCATCAATTTTTCAGTGGTCAGCTCTCTTTATAGTCCAACTCTCACATGCATACATGACTACTGGAAAAACCATAGCTTTGACTAAACAAACAAAGGGCATGAGGGTGTAACTGAAGCAAAATAATAAGCAGATTGTGAGATCAGTGGAGGAATGGCCATTCAATGCTGCCCTCCCACACAACCACACATAAGGATTATTCCTACAACTCTGTAGACTTGGAGGAAAGCCTTTTACCCCATGATTAAGGAGGGAAATGCACACCTCTGAGAGATGTGTCACATTGTGTTCAAATTCAGACCAAAACCATAGGATGAGTGTCAAGTTATTTCCTGAGACTTATTTTTCATTAAGTATAGGAAAGGGATGCCCTGTCCACCACTTGCCTGGCCCTATATGTCCATAAACAGGCTACTGGGCCTCCATTAAGGAGCTACTGGTCTCTGAGACCAGTGAAATATGGTCTAAATGCCAAAATATCCAGTGGGTATATAGGGTGTAGGTACTTTGTGGGTGTTAAGTCGCTTTAGTTGTGTCTAACTCTGTGCGACTCTACGGACTGTAGCCTGCCAGGCTCCTCTGTCCATGGGATTCTCCAGGCAAGAATACTAAAGTGGGTTACCATGCTCTCCTCCAGGGAATCTTCTCAACCCAGGGATCGAACCCATTCCTGTTAGGTCTCCTGCATTGGCAGGTGGGTTCTTTAGCACTAGGGCCACCTGGGAAGCCCAGGTACATAGGGGAGAATGAGGGAATTAGAAAAATAAAACTTGGCTAATACAGAAATGGGCAATTTAAATTAAAGTTTTGGAATACTGGATTGTCAAATCAGGAAAAGATCTCAGGAAAATCACTAGACCAAAATCTTCATTTAATAATGAGGAAACTGAGCCACAGAGACAGAGATGACTTAACCAGCTTTGGACTATCAGTGAAAAGCAGAAATAGATTTAGGACTCAAATCTCCTGATTACCCTTCTTCACATTTTTCATAATCAAATTAGAATAAAGTTCTGCAAACATGCTCCTTAATGACCAACCAACTAATAAGAAGAGGTAATGAAATACAGAGTCCCAACCACAAGGCCCCAAGGGTCCAGATTCTTCTATTGCTCAGCTCTCCTCATCTAGCGGTTCTCAGAAAGAGTTCCTCTCACAGCAATTTGTAAAGGGTATTTTCTTATCTCAGAGGTAAGGAAGCACCTCAAAGCTGTCTCAGATCATTCATTTCAGATTCTTTGAGCTCCTGCCCTTACTGTCCTTTTACCACCCCACAACTTTACCTGTCAGAATCCCACCAATACTTCAAGCTTAAATCTCACTCCTCTCATGAATCTTTCCTTGAGTGCTTTTTCCCACAACCCGCACCCCCCTCCAAATATAAATTATCTTTCCTCTTATGAACATTTAGGGCACATTTCTAATCTAATGATACTTATGATACTATATCTTACATTTTAATTAATTCTTAATGTTTATCTTATCTTCCCTACTATTCCTTGAGGGATGCTTTTAGCCAACATTAGATCCCCTCCATCTAAATGTGGAGGTGATGGAATACTAGCTGAACTATTTCAAATCCTAAGATGATGTTGTTAAAGTGCTGCACTCAATATGCCAGTATATTTGGAAAACTCAGCAGTGGCCACAAGACTGAAAAAGGTCAGTTTTCATTCCAATCCCAAAGAAGGGCAATGCCAAAGGATGTTCGAACTACTGTACAATTTCACTCATTTCACATGCTAGCAAGGTAATGCTCAAAATACTTCAAGCTAGGCTTCAGCAGTATGTGAACTGAGCATTTCTAGATTTACAAGTTGGGTTTAGAAAAGGCAGAGCAATTAGTGATCAAATTGCCAACATCCACTGTTTCATACACAAAGCAAGGGAGTTCCAGAAAAATATTACTTCTGCTTCACTGACTACACTAAAGCCTTTGACTGTGTAGATCACAAAAAAACTGTGGAAAATTCTTAAAGAGACAGGAATACCAGACCACCTTAACAGTGTCCTGAGACACCTGTATGTGGGTCAAGAAGCAACAGTCAGAACTGAAAATGGAACAATGAACTGGTTCAAAATTGAGAGAGGAGTATGACAAGGTTGTACATTGTCACCCTGCTTATTTAACTTATATGCAGAGTACGTCATGTGAAATGTTGGGCTGAATGAATCACAAGCAGGAATCAAGATCACTGGGAGAAATATCAACAACCTCAGATATGCAGATGATACCACAGTAATGGCCAAAAGTGAAGAGGAACTAAAGAGCCCCTTGATGAAAGAAAAAGAGGGAAAATGAAAAAGCTGTCTTGAAACTCAACATTCAAAAACACTAAGACCATGGCATCAGTCCCATCACTTCATCACAAATAAAAGGGGAAAAAGTGGAAGGAGTAACAGATTTTATTTTCCTGGGCTCGAAAATCACTGCGGACAGTGACTGCAGCCATGAAATTAAAAGATGCTTGCTCACTGGAAGGAAAGCTATGACAAACCTAAATAGCATGTTAAAAAGTAGACACATCGCTTTACCAGCAAAGGCCTTATACAGTCAAAGCTGAGGATTTTCTCATGTACAGATGTGAGAGCTGGACCATAAAGGAGGCTGAGAGACAAAATTTGATGCTTTTGAATTGTGTTGCTGGAGAGGACACTTGAAAGTTCTTTGAACTGCAAGATCAAACCAGTCAACCCTAAAGGAAATCTACCCTGAATATCCTTTGGAGGACTGATGCAGAAACTAAAGCTCCAATACCTTGGCCACCTGATGTGAAGAGCCAACTCATTGGAAAAGAACCTGATGCTGGCAAGATTTAAGGCAAAAGGAGAAGGGGGCGACAGAGGGTGAGATGGTTACATACCATCACCGACTCAATAGATGGGAATTTGAGCAAACCCCAGGAGACAGTGGAGGACAGAAGAGCCTGGTGTGCTGCAGTCCGTGGGGTCCATGGGGGTCACAAAGAGTCAGACAAGATTTAACAACTGAACAATAACAACAATAAGATCCCCTCCATAGTTCTTTGAATAATCTAGGTGATTAATGAAACTGTTGAATTGAATTGATACAGGAAGGAATCTCCATCCTTGAGTTACAAGTTGAGTCCATTTCCTCTTCAGTGGAAATGAAGGTGGCTATGAGCCATGGCCATGTCTATCTCTTCACTCTATTTCCTCCCTTGTCCTCTGGGGAGAAAATAAACCTGGCCACTCAAAATCAGGCCCTTTATTCAGGATACCATCTAGCCATCTCATCCTCTGTCGTGAATAAAGGGCCTGATTTTGAGTGGACTGCAGGTGGAATACACTGTTGTGGTGCCTTCAGGGGGACTGTTGTTGTTCAGTACTTCCAAGATTTTCTACAAATAACTTAAAGACACAAGCTATATCATTTCTAACTCTCTGTGGTTTCTAGCCAAACCAACAAAGTGCTTAGGTTACAGTCCTGAAGAGACCCTTCATACCCTTACTTAAAGTTTCTAGTCTTAAGTTTTATTAAAAGCAATAATATGTATTAACTAGCAATATTTGTGTGATCACCAGCAGCTTTGAATTTGCGTGTGATGCAGGAGACCTGGGCTCGATCTCTGGGTGGGGAAGATCCCCTGGAAAAGAAAATGGCAACCCACTCCAGTAGTCTTGCCTGTAGAATCCTAAGGACAGAGGAGCCTAGCAGGCTACAGTCCATGGGATCGCAATGAGTCAGCCACGACTGAGCAACTTTCACTTTCTTTCAATACCAAGAAAATATATCCTTTTCATCATTGTTGTTGTTCAGTTGCTCAGTCATGCCTAACTTTTTTCAGTGCCATGGACTGCAGCAAGCCATGCTTCCTTGTCCTTCACTACCTCCCAGAGTTTGCTCAAACTCGTGTCCATTGAGTTGATGATACCATCCAGCCATCTTATCCTCTATCATCCCCTTCTCCTCCAGCCCTCAATCTTTCCCAGTAACAGGGTCTTTTCCAATGAGTCAGCTCTTCCCATCAGGTGGCCAAAGTATTGGAGCTTCAGCATTAGTCCTTCCAATGAATATTCAGGGTTTGTTTCTTTAGGATTGACTAGGTTTGATCTACTTGCTGTCTATAGGGGAGAGAAAGAAAGAAAATTTTCTTTTCTTTTTTTTTTCCAGTCCATAGGGGATGGGAATGCAAAAGCAGGAAGTCAAGAAATACCTGAAGCAACAGGCAAGTTTGACCTTGGAATACAAAAGAAGCAGGCAAAGGCTAACAGAGCTTTGCTAAGAGAATGCACTGGTCATAGCAAACACCAGCTTCCAACAACACAAGAGACAACTCCACACATGACATCACTAGATGGTCAATACCAAAATCAGAGTGATTATATTGTTTGCAGCTGAAGATGAAGAAACTCTAAACAGTCAGCAAAAAAAAAAAAAAAAANTGACACATATATATGGAATTTAGAAAGATAGTAACGATGACCCTGTATGTGAGAAAACAAAAGAGACACCGATGTATAGAGCAGACTTTTGGCCTCTGAGGGAGAGGGTGGGATGATTTGGGAGAATGGCACTGAAGCATGTATACTATTATGTAAGAAATGAGGCGCCAGTGTATGTTTGATGTAGGATGCAGGATTCTTGGGGCTGGTGCACGGGGATGATCCAGAGGAACGGTGTGGGTTGGGAGGTGGGAGGGGAATGCAGAATTGGGAGCTCATATATACCTGTGGTGGATTCATGTCGATGTATGGCAAAATCAATACAGTATTTTAAAGTAGAATAAATTTAAAAATTAAATTAAATTTTAAAAAAAGAAAAAAGAATATTGAACCACTATGTTGTATTCCAGAAAGCTAATATAATATTGACAGTCAATTACACATCAATCAAAAAAAGAAGAAAAAATACTATCTTAGAAAAGAAAGAGTGTAGTGAGGTAAAAAGCAGATGTCAGATGAAACTGTGAAAAGGTGTGTGTTGAAGAGACCATGTCAGCTGAAGTTCAGCTCTCAAGTCTCTCAGATAAATTGAAGGACTCAAAGAGGTCAGGACATTTGATACTACTAGAGAACTTGCTTGTATCTTTGTTTAAATAAGCCTTATTATCTGTTTAAAGAAGTGTTGTTGTTCAGTCACTAAGCTGTGTCCAACTGTTTGCGACCCCATGGACTGCAGCACACCAGGCCTTCCTATCTCTCACAATCTTCTGGAGTTTGCCCAAGTTCAAAGCAAAATTGTGTAAGGTACAAAGAGTTCCCATAAGCCCTCTGCTGTGACCTGGCTGAGTCTCCCATCACCCACCATGGGTGCTCAGAGCCTTCCACATCCAAACTCTCCTATCAACACCCTGTGTGGTGGTCCCACATCATGATCACCAGAGTCCAGAGTTTACATTAGGGTTCACACCTGGTGGTGTACATTCTATGAGTTTTGACAAATGTATGCCACCATGAATACATCCTACTGAATAATTTCACTGCCTTTAAAATCCTCTGTGCTCAGCGTATTTATCACTCTCCACCCCTCAACCCCACCATGAGCCCCTCACATCCCCACTGATCTTTTCTTCCTTTCCATGGTTTGCCTTTTCCCAAATGTCATACATAGTTGGTGCTCTATGGTATGCCACCTTTCCAAATTGATTTCTTCCAGTGAGTAATATACATTTCGGGTATCCTACCTGTCTCCCCATGGCTCCCTTTCTCTCTCGTTTCTTTTCAGTGCTGAAAAACATTATGTTACATAGATATAACCAAGTCTATTTGTCCGTTCACCTCCTGAAGGACATCATCATTGCTTCTAAATTCTGGCACTTAATAAGAAAGCTGCCATAAATGTTCCAGTGCAGGTTTTTGTGTAGATGTAAATACGCAATTCATCTGGGTCCTTTGTTTCCAAGTATTTTGAGGGCTGGATTGTATGGTAAGAATGTATTTCATTTCGAAAGACACAGCCCATATTCACAGAATTTCTGAAGATGGTAGTTGAGAGCATGTCTGCCTACTGAAGACTCAAGACAAGTAAAGGGGTAGAATTATAGATGCCAGCTAGAAAGATGACTCTAAGACAAAAACCTGACCTCCATCTTCTTAGAGCTGAAAGCTGGTCCTGAGAATNAAGATGGTAGTTGAGAGCATGTCTGCCTACTGAAGACTCAAGACAAGTAAAGGGGTAGAATTATAGATGCCAGCTAGAAAGATGACTCTAAGACAAAAACCTGACCTCCACCTTCTTAGAGCTGAAAGCTGGTCCTGAGAATTAAATGGATATAAGACACATTCACAGGAGAGAAGCATACATATTTATTCCCATAAGTTGTATGTGACACGGTGCACCTTCCTAAGGAAATGAAGAAAGACCAAGAGAAGTGACAAAACCTAAATGGTTTTCTACTGGGTTGAAAAAAGAAAGGTTATTGTGGGAAAGGAACTACACTATGTGGGGAGGCTAAGGGTGGTAACAATGATGTTGAATGAGGTCTGTTTGTACAGAATTCTCTCATTCTCAATTTTCTGTCCTTGATAATGATGTCACCCTCCTTCTAGGGAGGCAGGGCATCATCAGAGGGGGTTAAGGAAGGGAAAGGACATTTTACATACATATATACATACACGCATATACCCATACAGACAGAAAATTAGAGAGGCAAAGACAGAGATAGAGAGATTGAGAGACAGAGAGAAAGAATGAACACAAGAAAGAGGGGATGAGTAGCAGTCACAGACTTTTCATAAATCAGTCTGTATATTATAACCCAGTTGCAATGTTCATCCACTTGGAGGGGTGGGGATTACACAGGGATGCATGACCAGGAACCAGGAACCCTGGGAGCCATAATAGGGACAGCCCACCACATAGACCGAGATGAAACACTAAGACTTGAGTCTAAACGTACGTAACAAGAGGCCCTGGAAAGCTGTATGCCAGAGGGGACAACATTTGAATTTCATTTAATTTCAACCTTCCCAGGGGGGACTGGGAAACAGGCAGGGAGGGGAGTGACTTTCCCTTGATCTCAGAGTAGACCCAGGCTTGTTGCAGTTGTATTCTGTGCTACAGCAGCCCTTTATAAATGTAATATTTCCTTTGCTAAGTCTGTCCATGAGCCATGTGTGACTCCAGCATATGGGCTTTACAGGCAATACAGGTATATAAGGTCTATACGCCTGATGACCTCCCTAGAAAGTAGACACCAGAATGACCCCCACTATTCAGATGGGGAATTGGGGGACCCTGAGAGGTACATGGCTTGCCAAGGGTCATATCACTGTTGAAAAGGAGGAGCCAAGCCTGAACCCAGCTATATCCTCAAAGTTGGGGCCCTAACCACACTCAGGCCTCCCTGAAGCTATGGAGTGGGTTGTGTTGGTATCACTGTGTGTAGACATGACATGCAGTCATCAGCTCAAAGGTCCCCTTGGGGAGCTTTGTGAAAGGAGGAAGCCCAGGTAAGGGGACCCCATGAAGTGACTTCATTTCCCTGGCAACAAAACCAACAATCTTGGAACCTGAGTAACAAGGCAACCACATCTAGAGATGCCCCCCTACCCAGTTAACTTGAAGACTCTCAAATGGATATGTTCTGTTGTTCCAACCAATGTTCCAAGGTCATGGCCTCAGGAGAACCCATAGTGAGAGCCTTTACTGACACTGCCGACATTGGGTCAGGTCTCACCCCAGACGCCTATGGCTATTTGCCTAGAGGGACCCAAAGGTAACATAGGGAGGCCCAGAGTGGACTAGCCCAGGCCAGGACACCACTCTGATCCCACTTGGGTAGTCTTATAACTTCACATAGATAATGAATTTTAGCCTAATTCATTATTGATATGAAGTTATAAAAGACTACAAACTATGTAATTTGTATTAAAATGCAGATATCTTTCTGAGTCGCTCAGAAATAGCAACAGACTTTATATTCTTGGGCTCCAAAATCCATGTGGATGGTGACTGCAGCCATAAAATTAAAAGATGCTTGCTCCTTGGAAGAAAAGCTATGACAAACCAAGACAGTGTATTAAAAAGGAAAGACAGATATTACTTTGCCAGCAAAGGTTCATATAGTCAAAGCTATGGTTTTTCCAGTAGTCTTGAATGGATGTGAGAGTTGGACCATGAAGAAGCTTGAGCGCTGAAGAATTGATGCTTTCAAACTGTGGTGCTGGAGAAGACTCTTAAGAGTTACTTAGGTAGCAAGGAGATCAAACCAGTTAATCCTAAAGGAAATCAACCCTGAATATTCATTGGTAAGACTGAAGCTGAAGCTACCATACTTTGCCCACCTGATGCAGAGGACTGATTCATTTGGAAAGACCCTGATGATGGGAAAGATTGAGGGCAGAAGGATAAGGAAGCAACAGAGAATGAGGTGGTTGAATGGCATCATCAACACAATGGACTTGAGTTTGAGTAAATTTGGGGAGATGGTGAAGGACAGGGAAGCCTGGCATGCCGTAGTCTACGGAGTCACAAAGAGTGCAATATGACTGAGCAACTGAAAAACAGCAACGATATTTCTGAGTATGTAGTTCAAACTCTTGCAATAAAAGTTTTACTTTTTACTTTTGTCTGTAGTAATATTTACTCTTACCCTTTGTAGCTCGGAGATCACTTAACATACATCTCAAACATAATAGATTTACTTATGAAGGGAAACACAAAAGAATGTGTAACTGCAACATTTTTTTGGTGGTTGGAAGTTGGAAATAATTAAGGAGATCCAATCAGTCCATTCTAAAGGAGATCAGTCCTGGGTGTTCTTTGGAAGGAATGATGCTAAAACTGAAACTGTAGTACTTTGGCCACCTCACGTGAAAAGTTGACTCATTGGAAAAGACTCTGATGCTGGCAGGGATTGGGGGCAGGAGGAAAAGGGGACGACAGAGGATGAGATGGCTGGATGGCATCACCGACTCGATGAATGTGAGTTTGAGTGAATTCCTGGAGTTGGTGATGGACAGGGAAGCCTGCTGCTGCTGCTGCTAAGTCGCTTCAGTTGTGTCCAACTCTGTGAGACCCCATAGACAGCAGCCCACCAGAAGAATCCCTAGGATTCTCCAGGCAAGAATACTGCAGTAGGTTGCCATTTCCTTCTCCAATGCATGAAAGTGTAAATAAAAGCAAAAATAAACAAATGGGATCTAGTTAAAATTAAAAGCTTCTGCACAACAAAAGAAACTATAAGCAAGATGAAAAGACAGCCTTCAGAATGGGAGAAAATAATAGCAAATAAAGCAACTGGAAAAGAATTAAGCTTCAAAATATACAAGCAACACATGCAGCTCAATACNTGATGCAGGATACAGGATGCTTGGGGCTGGTGCACTGGGATGATCCAGAGGGTTGGTATGGGGAGGAAGGTGGGAGGGGGGTTCAGGATGGGGAACACGTGTACACCCGTGGTAGATTCATGTTGATGTATGGCAAAACCAATACAATATTGCAAAGCAATTAGCCTCCAATTAAAATAAATAAATTTAAATTTTAAAAAGAAAAGTGAAAGTGAAGTCGCTCAGTCGTGTCTGACTCTTCGTGACCCCATGGACTGCAGCCTACCAGGCTCCTCCGTCCATGGGATTTTCCAGGCAAGAGTACTGGAGTGGAGTGCCATTGCCTCCTCCAACGGGAAGCCTGGCATGCTGCAATTCATGGGGTCGCAAAGAGTCAGACACGACTGAGCAACTAAACTGAACTGAACTGAACTGAGGACCTCTGTTTTAGGAAAATAAAGGATAAAGCTATTACAGAAGAGGTTCCAAAATAAAGTGAATCAAACAAATTAAAAGATTATTTTTTTTTCTGAAACTCAATAGTATTGGATGGTCCAGAGTGAAAACCCAAGTTCCTTGCATATCATTGCTTTGTTATCTCCTAGGGATTTATTCAATCAACCATCATTCAGTCCTTAGATGGCAAAGACTGATAATTGCTCTTCAATACCTATACTTTTATACCTTTGAACAAGTTCATGTTTTAAGTACTTGACTGTTCATGTAATATAGAGATTACATTTTTCAATCACATGTGGTCAAAGTGTCAATGAGTTNTGGCAAAGACTGATAATTGCTCTTCAATACCTATACTTTTATACCTTTGAACAAGTTCATGTTTTAAGTACTTGACTGTTCATGTAATATAGAGATTACATTTTTCAATCACATGTGGTCAAAGTGTCAATGAGTTGATAATTGTTGAAGCTGGATGATGGATACAGAAGGATTATTACACTATTCTTTTTACTTCTATATGTGCTTAAAATTTTCCATAATAAAAAGTTTCTACTACCGTTAAAATTTTAAGATTTTTTTTCCTTTTTAACTGAAAGTGAAAGTGACTCAGTCATGTCTGACTCTTGGTAACCCCATGGACTATAGCCTCTCAGGCTTTTTGGTCCATGGAACTCTCCATGGCAAGAATACTGGAATGGATACCCTTTCCCTTTTCCAGACGATCTTCCCGACCCAGGAATCAAACCCCGTCTCCCACATTGCAGGCAGATTCTTTACTGTCTGAGCCACTAGGGAAGCCCTTTTAACTGAAGTTAGATGATTCCAAGTGTTGTGTTAATTTCTAGCATACATCAAAAACATTCATCAAAAACATTTATACATTCTTTTTCCCATTATGGTTTATGACAGGAGGTTGAAAATAATTTCCTGTGTTATATAGTAGGACCTTGTTGTTTGTTCATTTTACATATACTAGTTTGCATCTACTAACCCAAAACTGTTTTACAGTTTTTAACCTACTTGGATTTTTTCAAATTGCAAAAAATTAAAGAATATTGGATAGCATAATAAATTTGTATTTTTGCCTGTTATCATGAAGTAATTTAAATATACTCTTTCATTTTTAAAATACCTAAAATATCTTTTCTGTATTATATCTTTTATCATTATATTTCTATAATCACAAATATCATTTAAAATTGAACAGAAAGAGGAATTCCCTGGTGGTGCAATGGATGGGAATCTGCCTGCCAGTGCAAGGGACATGGGTTCAGTCCCTGGTCCAGGGAAATTCTACATGTCTCAGTGCAACTAAGCCTACAGGCCACAACTTCTGAGCACATGCTCGTGAGCCCTCAAGCAGCAACAAATGAGCCCCTGTGCTGTAACTATTGAAGCCCATACAGCCTAGAGCCAGCAAGCTGCAACTACTGAGCCCATGTGCTGCAACTAGGTGCCCGTGTGCACACAGATCCCATGTTCCACAGCAAGAGAAACCACCACAATGAGAAGCCCATGCAACACTGCAGTGAGAAGTAGCCCCCTCTCTTCACAACTAGAGAAAGCACACATGAGCAAAGAAGACCCAGGGCAACCAAAAGTAACAAATGAATACATACCTATTTCTAAAAAATTTAACAAAAAGATAAGAAAAAAAAGGAGGGAGGGGAAAGAGAAAGGAATAACAGGATTTAAAACTAAGAAAACTTAGTTTTAAGGTTTCTAAATCTTAAAAGAGAGACTTTGTTTATAGAGTCTCTTATAGAAAAGACTCTATCTTCATCCTTAGAACTCTTAGCCACCCAAGGGTACTTCTTACAACCTACTGAAACAAGAGTAATACAGGGAGGAATGTTGACCCTGGAGGACTCATTCAGATTAGAGCAGGCCTCCTGCTTAAGGGCCTCTCCAGGGACCGCCAACACTCTCCAAGGTCTAGGGCTGAGATTAAGTCCCTCTGGCCATTGTTATTTTGGAGGCAAAGTTAAGAAATTTTCCCATTGGACAGAAGGACTATAGGGATATTTCCCTGCTCAAAATCTCCACCTCTGCATCTTCTTAAAGAAAGACAAAGTTGTCAGTAGTCCATGAAGCCCTAGCCATATCCACAGCTTTTGCTCCAGTGTTAGAAAGAATGCCATTCAAATATCCACCACTGAGAGTGTCTCTTGTTCGCCTAGGGAACCCGCGTGAAGACAAATATCCTTCTCGTTTGGCTCCATCTTATCTTAAAACTATCCAATCTGGGAACTCCTGAGTATACATGCCATAAATAGAGATCAGATTCTCATTTATCCTCCTCCTGAGTTACCCTTCAAGGGAAGAGAGGGGAAGACAAGATCTTGCTTTGCTCTGCACTAGATCCTCTTGACTGTTCATTTTGCCACATGGTCTAGGTGGTCTTTCACCTCCCCTCTTTTTCTCTTTTATTATCTCTGTGATGCACAGACGTGGTCCAAATTTGACTTGGCTTCATCCACAACCTCTAGTATGAACTCAGAGAATAGCACAGTCTTCGTGGACTCTCATGTTAAGTGATGAGATTATAGTACAAACAGTGGACATTATAAATTCACAGAAATCTTGGAATGGGAAGCCCTTGGAGTCACTGAAGTACACAGCCCTTGCCTCCCATTTAACGGCTTCCTCCTGCCTGACTTCCATGAAAACAACTACTCCTGTGCCACTTCTGCTTCTGTTGACACAGAAGGGGAGAAAGTTTCCATTTAGTACCAGAGATACCCAAGGAAGATTGGCTCCCAATCTGTAGAATCTCTAAGCTGGAACAGGTTTTTAAATGTCTAGTTTTTCCAGATTTTCTTTTAATGAGAAACCCAAGTGACTGATTCATTAACTTACAGTGACAGAGAACGGTTTTGTGCCATCATCTGCTGTCACAATACCTCTACCAATCACTCAAACATGCATCATGGACAATCAGCTTTAGGTCAGCCAAGATCTTTATTGCTTACTCACTATGCCAATGAGTCTTCCTGTGCTTTGAATTCAGTTACTTTTGGAACTGGAGAAGAGCACTTCTCAGTGCTCTGGAGGCTATTTACAACTCCCTTCCTTTCCTTCTCCAGTCTGAATAATCTCTTTTCTCTTCTCCTTCCTTTTTAGGTTTGAGCCTTTACATTTTCCTTCCCACCATCTCCACTGCAGCCAATAGATTATTGCTCTGAGCTGGGCAGGACTGATGAGGTCTGACATAGCAAGGTTGCCTCTGCTACACAATCTGTCCTGGGTCAGCCCTGAAGCTTTATTCATAAAACCTCATCCCCAGCCATTCTCTGAGGCATTCTTTTCTGTTCTTGTCCTTCTAAAGAGAAACTCCAGGGCTCCATGGAAGCTGGCAACACAACCACAGTCTCTTTCTTTATACTCCAAGGAATATCCAACAACCCTCAGATCCAGGTAGTACTCTTTGTAATGTTCCTGGTGATTTACCTCCTGATCCTCACAGTGAACCTGCTGATGCTGCTGGTGATCAGGACTGATTCCCACCTCCACACCCCCATGTACTTCTTCCTCAGTCACCTCTCCTTCCTGGATGCTTTCTATGCCTCAATCATTGTGCCTAAGCTGCTAAAGAACCTCCTTTCCAAGTG
Source organism: Neotragus pygmaeus (assembly GCA_006410875.1). Lineage (NCBI taxonomy): Eukaryota > Metazoa > Chordata > Mammalia > Artiodactyla > Bovidae > Neotragus > Neotragus pygmaeus. Next base: position 1,667,492 of record SJYV01016732.1, on the reverse strand, counting down.
GAAGGCTATATCCTTTCTTGAATGTTTCATCCAGATCTTCTTCGTTATATTTCTTGGGGGCACTGAAACCTGCCTCCTTTCAGTCATGGCCTATGACCGGTACCAGGCTGTATGCCGCCCACTGCTGTATGTGGTGACTATGAACAAGAAGGTGTGTGCTGGCCTGGTGGGAGCCTCCTGGGCCATAGGAATGGGGACTGGCCTGCTTAACACCATCCTCCTGGCTCAGCAGCACTTCTGTGGCCCCAACCTCATCCGCAGTTTTGCCTGTGAGCTTCCTCCAGTGCTCCTGTTGGCCTGTTCTGACCCCTACATGAGCGTTGCCTCCATCCTGGCCACCATGGTGGTCCTGGGCCTTGGCACCTTTGTCATACTGGTGGGTTCTTACACCCGTATTATCCTGACAGCCCTGGGAATGAACTCTGCCACAGGTTGGAACAAGATCTTCTCTACCTGCTCATCCCATTTTCTTGTGGTCATCATCTTTTATGGTTCTGGAATTTCCAGGTATGTCACTGCTAAAACTTTGCCTACAAATGCAGTGTGTTTTTCACACTAAGCAAACTTGCCCTGTAGACAGAACATTGCAAAGTAGCAGGAAAAGAATTATACTGGAATCAGTAAGCCTAGGTTCTAGTTCTGGCTCTGCTATGGACCTAATACATGAATTATTTTTTTTTAATCCATTTTCTTTCTGAGGCCTCAATTGTCTAACTCTGTAAAATAAGTTTATACAAGAAGTAAAGACTTTCTTACTTTCATTAACCTATGATTTTAGAGTCATCAAAAGAAAATCATACTGCCTTTGCTAGACTTTTATTAGTGGTAGACAAAAAAATAAATAAATTATATCATCCTTGCAACAGATGCCATTTCTCTTTCCTACTGGAAATTGATGTCTCCACAGCTTATGTCTGCCTTAACTATTTATTAGGCATTTATTACATAACAGCTGATTTACATAATCAAGCTCAATTTTAGTATACATCACACCACACCAAAAGAGAAATATTATTAATCTCATTTTCGGATAAGAAACTTGATTTTTAGGAGTAACCAAGTACCCTACAAAACTTTCCAGAACAAGCTAGGAATGAAGCCAAAATAAAAACCAAGTCTCACTGACTTGACACCTCAAGCTCTTTTCTACCATGTTTCTCTCAAACAGAAACGGCAATACCTGATGAGTCCTTGCTTCCCAGGGAACAGAGTAACTAATGGCCTATGCTCTCTACTAGTGAACTGGAGATGGATTTACTAAAATTGCTCTAAACTTCTTTCACCTGCTGTTTTTTTGGACAGAAGTCATAGGGTGTGAAAGGATAAGGAATGGTCTAGGAGAGCTCACCTGAGCCTGTGGACAAGTCTCTTGAGCTCTCTTTGTCTGGGTTTCCTCATTTTCCCAAGAGGGTAGGAGATTTCTCCCACCTACTTCACAGATATGTTAGGAGCGTGAAATTAAAAGATAAAAAAGGACAGCAAGATGAATATCTTTCTTAATCAAGCACACCAAACCCGAAAAAGAATGTTCCAATGATAATGGAACAATTGCAAAAAATTTTTTTCTTTTCCAATGCTTCTTTGGGAAATAGTCCTTGTGCTACTTAACAAAGTACATCCAAATTTTAATTCTTACTATTTTGGAATCATATCTCATGCTAAATACATTTTTATAGTTCACTTTATTTGCAAAGCATGGTTTCTTTTCTAAGCCGAAGACAAATATGTTAAAAAGGACAAAATTTTATTCCACTAAGCATTGTAAAAATAAAGTGCTGTGATTCTGGGTTCAGTTCAGCTCAGTTCAGTTGCCCAGTCGTGTCCGATTCTTTGCGACCCCATGAATCACAGCACGCCAGGCCTCCCTGTTCATTACCATCCCTCGGAGTTCACTCAAACTCACATTTGAAAAAAATGATGACATTGTTGGACTAGCATGTAGTTTTGCATATGCTAGTCCAACAATGGAACTATCATCACAAGATGGGAACAGACAGTTGTGTATATGAGAAAAAAAAGAGAAAAAAAATCCTCATCATCATCATAACTGTTAAGAAAAGACACTTTGAAATGTATGAAGTACAACAGAAATGCATGAAATCATTTTTAGGTCTATTCTAACCTGTAGCACTTCATATGCTGCAGAACTTTCTTTTGCCTCAGGGTAGCACCTATAATGTTTTGCATAAGATAATTCATGTATGGAAGTGTTTGAAGGCAGAAATGATAGACTTCTCACTGATAATAGTCACTTCTAGATGCTTCTACCGTTGATAGCTGACTCGGCCCTGAGGATGCTGTTTGCAGAATCTAGGATGGGATGGACCCTGGCTACCAACAGCATTGTGGTCATTATCCTGAGCTTATTTTTTTCCTTTGTGTAATTCCCTTCAAGGTACATGACTCCTGCTTCTGGCTCAGCCCTGGAGCAAGTGCTATCCATGCAGTACAGTGTGGTAACCCCACTACTGAACCCACTTATTTACAGTTTGAAGAACCAGGAGGTGAAGGCAGCTCTTAGGAGGATGCTGGCCAGAAAACCCAGGCTTACCTTCTAAGCCAAGCTCTACTGCCTCCTCATAAAAGGAGGAAAAGTCATGAGAAAAGAGAGGAGACAGAAAAACCTTCATCTCAAAGCTATCTCAGCATGAAAAACAGAAGCCTTAGTTGCTCTGACCCTAGTGCCCTCCCCTAGTCAAGCAAAATGGAAAAACCTCCACAAAACCAATGGCAGCCATCCACAGAGGACCCAGTCACCACACAAGAAAATCTCAATAAACATATGAAAGATCTTCAAAAAGCTAAAAATGAAGCCACCATATGTATCAGCAATTCCATTTCTGGGAATACATTCAAAGGAAATGAAACCAATAACTCAGAAAGGATCTGCACCCCCATGTTCATGACAGCCTTATTTACAACACCCAACACATAGAAAGAACCTAGGTTTCCTTAATGGATGAATGGATAAAGAAGGCATGGATCAAGTAATGGAATATTATTCAGCTGTAAAAAATAGGAAATTCTACCATTTGTGATGACATGCATGGACCATGAAGGCATTTTGCTCAGTGAAATGTCAGACAAATAAAGACAAATGCAATATGATCTCACATACATGCGGAACCTAGGGAAAACCAAACTCTTAGGGAAAAAAGGTCAGCCATATAGTTATTAGAGATGGAGGGTAGGAGGAAAGGCAATTGGAGGAAAGTAATTAAAAGGTACAAATTTCCATTGTAAGGTAAATATTAACTGTAATGTACAATATGATGACTACAGTTAACAGCATTGTATGATATACAAAATCTGATAAGAAAGTAAATCTTAACTAGTAACATCACAAAGAGAAAAGTTTTTTCTTTTCCTTTTCTTCTTGCTTTTCTTTATGTTGTACCTTTAAGAGATGATGGAATATTTTGAGGACTAGAGAAGAGTTTTATATGAGCCAAACTGAGGACTATATCCCAGAAGACAGTCTCTCAGATAACTCTGAGAAACTGCTCCATTGAAGCATGATTTTTGGAATAGTCATATACCTTATCAGAACACAGAACATACATCAAACATTACCCAGGTATATTCCTTCAAGCATCCAATAGAGACAGGATAAGTAAATATAGAATGAGACAACAGGACCCTGGTGTCTAAGAAAGGAACCTTTCTTCAAGGGAATTAAACACAGATGTCATAGCTTTATCTTCAAAACAGATATTCTTTACCTTAATGATTGAAGCAGACCTGCTGTGCGTGTTTGACAGGCTCTTCAGGTTCACACAAACTCCAGGCTGAACCGTGTATAAGCCAAAATGACTTCCCCAAAACTCAATGTGTGGAATTTTCTCAATCAGAGCTAACTTTCAAGATTTTCCTGATTAGAAGTTTTTAGATGATGGATATTAACTGAACCTATTGCAATACACATTTATATGTGTGTGTATGTGTGTGTGTGTTTATATTCTCATGCTGTGCACCTTAAACTTACACATTAATGTATGTCTATCAGCTCTCCATAAAACTGGGGGAAAAACAGTAAAGAAAATCTTCACAGCTCCAACAGCCATTTCCACTATCTCTCTCCTCTCATTTCTTACCCTTTCAACCACTCCTCTTTTGCCTCTCCTTCAATCTTTTACTTTTGTTTATGCACAAAGCAGAAATCCAACCACTAGCAAATTTCCCACTTCATTCTGGGAGACTCTTAGTACTGAGACCCAGCTCCTCCTTTGTTCCCATACAGAAAACTGCCTGGCAAAATCTACATCCCCAGAGTAATCTGGAAAGAAATGAAATAAAAATAAGTATGTTTCCAACTCTATTATTCTTAGTAATACCTAAAGTAGAACATAGCAAATAATAAATCATGAATAACTATTTGTTGATTAAGGGGTGCATAAAGGAATGAATGATCAGTCTGTCTCAGGAGTCCTTTCCCTTGCATGATCCTAGGAAAGAACAGGGAATATTTTCCTCTAAAATGTGAGTCTTCACACCCCCTCCAGCATTTATTGCTTGCAGACTTTTGGATCGCAGCCATTCTGACTGNTTTAATTTAGTCCAATAAAATTCCTGCCTTTGTAACAATGTAGATGTCAGAGGAAAGTAGCGTGGAGGAGAGATCAGGATAGAAAAAGAGAAAAACAGTTTTTATTTTGGGAAACCATCCAGGGTCATCTTCACAAGAGGTTGCTGAAACACGTGCACTCTGACCCTCTGTCCTAAGTCTCTTCATCACCCACCTGAGTCCAGACAACTTCAGGTCCCTAAAGCGTTCAAGAACTATTCCAAGCCTAGAGGAAGGAGAAGTTGGAGAAAGCTAAACAAATGCCCAGCTGCCACCTCATCTCATATTCAACTCCAAGAAATTTCTCAGAAAGACAGTAGCAGTTCACTTCCATGCCAGCTCCCTGACTTCTATCTGTTCTCAATCCTTTGACCCTCAGGCTAAGATCCTCTCAACTGTCAGTTTTCTTCAGCAAAACCATCTGAAAATCAAGTCTTCATATGTGGCATACTCCAGGCGAAATTTCCAAAATGAGGATATTTCTCTGGAGATGAAGGCCAGGGCTGAGGAGCTAGCAAAACAGTCCCAGGTTCAGTAGCATTTCTGCTTTGCACACTTGGTGGAGCTGGTGCTTTACAGTTTCCAAAGCATATGCCTTCCTGAGGGCATAACTGAGGCAAAATAATAAGCAGATTGTGAGATCAGTAGAAGGAATGGCCATTCAATCCTGCCTACCCACACACAACACACAGGAATTATTCCTAAAACCCTATAGATTGGGGAAGACTATTATCTCATAATTAGGGAAGAAAATACATGCAATATCCCTGGGAGATGTGTCACATTGTGTTCAAATTCAGATTAAAATCATATTATGAAAGCCAAGTTATTTCCTGAGAGTTTGGTTTCATTAAGTACAGGAAAGGGCTGTCTTGTCCACCACCTGCCAGGGCCTATATGTCCTTTAACAGGCTATGGAGGCTTCATTTAGGAGCTGCTGGTCCCTGAGACAAGAGAAATATGGTCTGAATGCCAAAAGTACCAGCGGGTGTAGGAAGAGAGAACTAGAAGATAAATAATTTGACTAAGACAGAAATGGGGTATCTTGAATGGAATTTTGGCAAGCTGAATTGTCAAAGCAGGATGAGATCTCAGAAGTATCACTGGACCAAAGCCTTCATTTAATGATGAAAAAATTGAGCCACAGAGACAGAGATGATTTGCCCAGATTTGGATCATTAGTGTGATGCAGAAACAGACTTTAGGACTAGATCTCCTAATATCCTTCTTTCACATTTCTCATGATCAAATTACAGTAAAGTTCTTCACACCTAACCCGTAAAGGCCAGTAAAGCAGCAAGAAAGAGTAATGGAGTGCAGGGTCCCAACCACGGGCCCCAGGTGTTCAAATTTTTCAATTGCTGAGTTGCTGTCATATATGTATATACATATATTTATTTATTTACAGTTAATTTTTATGGCAGCATATCTGCTTCCCTGTAGCTCAAACAGTAAAGAATCTGCCTGCAAGGCAGGAGACCAGGGTTCAATCCCTGGGTTGGGAAATTCCTCTGGAGAAGGGAATGCAATCCACTCCACTATTCTTGCCTGGAGAATTCCACGGATAGAGAAGCCTGGTGGGCTACAGTCCATGGGGTCACAAAGAGCTGGACCCGACTGAGTGACTAACATATACACATAGCTGTTTATAAGGAATCAGCCATATATATATATATTTCTTCCATTTTAGATTTCCCTCCCATTTAGGATACCACTTTAGGTGCATCAAGAGGAGTTCTTTGTATTATACAGTATGTTCCCATCAGTTGTCTATTTTATACACAGTATCAGAGGTGTGTATGTGTCGATCCCAATCCCCCAATTACTCCCACCCTTTCCCTCTAGATATCCATACGCTTGTTCTGTACATTGTGTCTCTATTTCTGCTTTGCAAATAAGGTCATCTGTACTGTTGCTGAGAGCCAAAGAATGATGCTTTCGAACTGTGGTATTGGAAAATATACTTGAAAGTCCCTTGGACTGCAAGGATATCCAACTAGTCAATCCTAAAGGAAATCAGTCCTGAACATTCATTGGAAGGACTGATGATGAAGCTGAAACTCCAATACTTTGACCACCTGATGCGAAGAACTGACTCATTGGAAAAGACCCTGATGCTGGGAAAGATTGAAGTTGGGAGGAGAAGGGGATGACAGAGGATGAAATGGTAGGATGGCATCACCAACATGAAGGACATGAGTTTGAGTAAGCTCTGGGAGTTAGTAATGGACAGGGAGGCCTGGTGTTCTGTAGTCCATAGGGTCACAAAGAGTCGGACATGACCAAGCATCTGAACTGAATTGACACCATTTTTCTAGATTACACATATATGCATTAATATATGATATTTGTTTTTCTCTGAATGACTTACTTCACTCTGGACTAACTAGGTACATCCATGTCTCTACAAAAGAACAGTGTTCCTTTTTATGGCTGAGTAATAGTCCATTGTATAATCTCCAAAATATAAAAGCAGCCCATGCAGTTCAAAATCGAAAAAAAAAAAATCAGAAAATGAGCAGAAGACCTAGATACACATTTCTCCAAAACAGACATACAGATGGCCAAAAAACACAAGAAAAGATGCTCAACCTCACTAATCATTAGAAAAATGCAAATCAAACCTGCAGTGTGGTATCACCTCACAACAGTCAGAATGGCAATCATCTAAAAATCTGCGATCAATAAAGCTAGTGAGGGTGTGGAGAAAAGGGAAACTTTACACTGTTAGTGGGAATGTAAACTGATACAACCATTATGGGAAACAATCTGGAGGTTCCTTAAAAAGCTAAAAGTAAGACTTCCCTGGTGGTCCAGTGGTTGGGCGTGCCAAGTTGGATCTTCGGTCTGTGAAGATTCCAGGTGCTGCAGGGCAACTCAGCCCACGTGCCGAAACTCCTGAAGCCCACATGCCCTAGAGCCTGTGCTCTGCAACAAAGAAGCCATCACAGTGAGAAGCCCACACACTGAAACGAAAGAGTAATCCCCTCTCGCCACAGCCAGAGAAAGCTCATGTGCAGCAGTGAAGACCCAGCACAGGCAAAAACAACAAATAATTTTTTAACAATACTCTACTCCCTGAGAGGGCTTCCCAGGTGGTGCTAGTGGTAATGAACTCACCTGCCACTGCNAGTGTTCCTTTTTATGGCTGAGTAATAGTCCATTGTATAATCTCCAAAATATAAAAGCAGCCCATGCAGTTCAAAATCGAAAAAAAAAAAATCAGAAAATGAGCAGAAGACCTAGATACACATTTCTCCAAAACAGACATACAGATGGCCAAAAAACACAAGAAAAGATGCTCAACCTCACTAATCATTAGAAAAATGCAAATCAAACCTGCAGTGTGGTATCACCTCACAACAGTCAGAATGGCAATCATCTAAAAATCTGCGATCAATAAAGCTAGTGAGGGTGTGGAGAAAAGGGAAACTTTACACTGTTAGTGGGAATGTAAACTGATACAACCATTATGGGAAACAATCTGGAGGTTCCTTAAAAAGCTAAAAGTAAGACTTCCCTGGTGGTCCAGTGGTTGGGCGTGCCAAGTTGGATCTTCGGTCTGTGAAGATTCCAGGTGCTGCAGGGCAACTCAGCCCACGTGCGGAAACTCCTGAAGCCCACGTGCCCTAGAGCCTGTGCTCTGCAACAAAGAAGCCATCACAGTGAGAAGCCCACACACTGAAACGAAAGAGTAATCCCCTCTCGCCACAGCCAGAGAAAGCTCATGTGCAGCAGTGAAGACCCAGCACAGGCAAAAACAACAAATAATTTTTTAACAATACTCTACTCCCTGAGAGGGCTTCCCAGGTGGTGCTAGTGGTAACGAACTCACCTGCCACTGCAGGAGATATGAGAGACATAGGTTCAATCCATGGGTCAGGAAGATCCCCTAGAGAAGGATATGACAGCCCACTCCAGTATTCTTGCCTGGAGAATCCCATGGAAAGAGGAGCCTGACGGGCTACAGTCCAACCAAGACCAGAAAAGGCAGTATGCATTATTAGATGTAAGTGGGTAGGAGACATTCTCCTGATTTTCCTTGATCTTAGAATGCATGGGAAGGGAGGGACCCTACAGTCCATACGGTCACAAAGAGTCAGACACAGCTGAAGTGACTGAGCACACATACACTATCTGGATTTTTTTCTTCAGATGAGTCACGGGTTACTGGGAGAGAAATGGAAGCCTGGCCAACCAGATCAGCATGAAACGGCTCACACAAACCATCCTCGCATTCCATAGAGTGAAATACAGATTTCTGCTATTCAGTGTTTTAGTGATGTTGATGAATTATTGATAACCTTTGCTTCACATACTTTTCTCTCAGGCTGAGGTAGCCACATTTAGTTATCTGTCCCAACATTTCTTATTGTTTCCAAATATCCACATGACTGCCTTTTAGAGAGTTTTGTCTGGACATAAGGTGCCATCTCTACATTGATTCAGTGGTATTAAATGCTAAAAGAGTCATTTAAAATAAGTAAATAAATTGTTTAAAAAACTAAAAATAGAACTACCATCTGACCCAACAATCCCACTACCGGGCATTACCCAGGGAAAGCCATAATTCAAAAATACACATGCTCCCAAATGTTTACTGCAGCAGCATGGAAGCAACCAAATGTCCATCAGCAGAGGCGTGGATAAAGAATATGTGGTTTATCTATTGTTTCTAGAAAGATTACCTCTCACAGCAGTTTCTGAAGGGTAGGTTCTTATCTCAGAGGTAAGGGGTAAGGAAACACCACAACCCCCTTCAAGGCACCCATTTCAGATTCTTGGAGCACCTGCCCTTCCTGTCCTTTTCCAACTCCACATCTCTACCTGTGAAAATCCCACCAACATTTCAGAACAAGCTTAAACTCATTCCTGTGCCATCGGGGGCATTGAGCAAGGATCAAAAGTCAGAGCACCAGTAACATATCCCTGGAGAACAGTCCCTGGATGTCCAATGGTGTCACTACAGGGCCCAGGGCTCAGACACAAGTTAGCCTCAAGAAAGTACAAAGAAGCAAAATAAGGTAGCCACAGGGAAGAGGAGTTCCAGGAACAGAAAGAGGCAGAAGCAGCAAAGACAGCAGGTGTTCACAGCTTCCCACAGAGCTGCTGATCCAGCTTCTCAGAATAGAATGCTTTCTGGGCCAACCTGATCAAAAAGGAGACAAGGCAAGTTGACTGACAGGATCTTAGCTTCCATCTACCTTTGTCCCCAGGAAAGCTGAGATGGAAGAGTGAGGGTGAAAATTAAAACCAAAAAGATTTTCTTGGCCAGCTGGCAAGAGACATTGAGCCACCTCCATTTTTTTTTTTAACTCCAAGAAGATAGTAGGGCCGTGGTACAAAGAGCTTACCTTAGGGTTTAGGACTAAACAAGTCAAATTAAATGTGCAAGACCCGCTGAAGGAAATCCTGGGTTTCAGCCCTCCATTAGGGAATCCTTGTTAGGAAAATTGTGAAACAGAAGTGGAGTAAGTGAGGATTGAAAATTGGAAACCTGAGTCTGCTGATGACTTTTGTTTAGAAGACTACATTCTAGCTTAAAATACCAGGAGACAAAGGAAAAGGGCTAAGGTAATAGAATTAAAGAGCTCAGAAGGAGCGGAAGGTAAAGTAGAAAATAGAACAAGGACTCTCCAGGAGTTAATTCCTACTTTATCCAGAATCTTCTTGACACATATAATGTCATCAGTCAGGTCATCATCCAGGAACTCTGGCAGGAGTTACAGGGGGGGAAATGGGAGAGCTAATTATTACCCAGAAAGGTAGTGAGTGTCTTTGTTCTCTGGTTCTTCTCAGAACTAGAGATTTGTGCTTGTTGTCTTTCTATATGAGAAATCCAATACAATAATGCCTCCCCTAGGTAAGGACTCCCTTCACTTTTCTCAGGCATTACCAGAGGAATTACTAACTTCATCAACTGAATTACTCTGAAAATGCCAGATGTATTAGACTTCAAGATCCCCAAAGAGCTCAGAATATCTACCCGTGAACTTCAATAAGCTGTCTGTGAATTTAGTGATGATGAAAATTTGTAACAGCCTCTTGCTCAGTATTATCAAGTCCCACAGTTGATGTGGAATCCAAGATAATGAAGTGAGAGGTGTGCTTTACACCAAAAAAGAAGACTGTCACAGGAGTAGGCAATCTCAAAAAGAAAATCAAACCTGGAGGCTCACACTTCCCATTTTTACGTGTTAGCACAAAACAACAGCAAATAAAACACTATGAGACTATGAGGCATAAAGACATACATACAGATGAATGAAATGGATTGGAGATCCCAGAAATGAACCCACCCATCTATGGTGAACTGATTTTAGACAATGGTTAACAATATCAAATTGCAGGAAAATGGTGTTTTTAACAAATGGTGCTGGGCAATTTGCTATCCACATGAAACTGGACTCTTTCCTCCTACCATATACAAAAAGTAACTTACAATACATGAAGCTTGAACGTTAAGAAGTAAAATTACAACCAGCACACCATATCCACAGGTTCCACATCCATGGACTCAACCAACTCCAGATTGAAAATACTAGGAAAAAGAAATTACAATGTTTCAAAAAGTAAAACTAGAATTTGCCATATAACAGCAAATATTTACATAGTATTGACATTGTAATTACAATGTTTATATATCATTTACATTATGTTAGCTGACATAAGTAATCTAGAAATTATTTAAAGCAAATAGGAAGATGTGCCTGTGTTACATGGAAACATTATACCATTTTACATAAGAAACTTCAGCACACATGGATTTTTGATGTGCCTGGATTTGAACCACTGCTCCACAGATACCAAAGTATAACCATATAAACGCTCCAATGAAACATGGGATAAATCTTGAATTTAGTGGTGATTTCTTAGATCTGAGAGCAAAGCACAAGCAATGAAAGAAAAAATAGATAAAATGGATTTCCTCAAAATTAAAAGCCTTTTTGCATCAAAAGTTACAAATCAGAAAGTGAAAATATAGCCCACAGTATTTAAGAAAATATTTGCACATTATTTATCTGATGTATCATTATCCAGAGGATATGAAGAACTTTTGCAATTTGTCAACACAGAGACAAACAAGCCAAGTTTAAAAATGAATAAATGACTTCAAAAGACCGTTCTCCACACAAGACATACAAATAGTCAACAAGTAGATGAAAACGTCAAACATTAGTCATGATGGAAATGCAAATGAAAACAGCAATGCAACAATTCCTTCACATACTCTAAAATGGTTAAACTCAAGAAATCTAAAAATAGCATAGATTGGCAACAGTGTGCAGAAATTGGAACCTTTAAATATTATTTGAAAAAATGGAAAAGATGTAACCTAGGTTAAGACTATAAATATACAATTAACATATGGTTCAACAACTCCACTCCTAGATATATACTCCCAAAGAAATGATAACAGATGTACAGACATATTGATAACAGCACTGTTCACAATAGCCAATAGGTAGAAACAAGGCAAATGTCCATCGGTGGATAAATGCATAAACAAAGTGGAATACATCCATAAACACCTGTATTATTGACCATAGAAGGAATAAAGTAAGATGGTTCGGCCATTGTGGAAAATAGTATGGCCATTCTTGGAAAACTTAAACCTAGAATTAAAGTATGATCAATTAATTCCACATCAGGGTATATACTCAAAGGACTGAAAGCAGGGACTAGAAAAGACATAGGTACACTTATATTCATAGTAGCATTAACCACAAGAGCAAATGGATAAACTAAATGTGGCATATGCACAAAGTAATATAATTCAGCCTTAAAAACAGAAGCAACCGTAAATAGGTGCTGGATTTTATCCAAAGATTTTTCTGCAATTATTGAGATTATCATATGATTTTTATATTTCAGTTTGTTAATATGGCATATCACATTGATTAATTTGCATATATTGAAGAATCCTTGCATCCTGGCATAAATCCCACTTGATTATGGTATATGATCCTTTTAATGTGTTGATGGATTCAGTTTATTAGTGTTTCATTAAGGATTTTTGCATCTGTGATCATCAGTGATTGTTGTTGTTCAGTTGCTCAGTCATGTCTGACTCTTTGCATCCCCATGAACTGCAGCATGCCTGTCTTTCAATATCTCCCAGAGTTTGCTCAAATTCATATCATTGAGTCAGTGATACCATCCAACCACCTCATCTTCTGTTTCCCCCTTCTCCTCCTGCTTTCAATCTTTCCCAGAATCAGGGTCTTTTCCAATGAGTCAGCTCTTCCCATCAGGTGGCCAAAGGACTGGAGTTTCAGCTTCAGCATCAGTCCTTCCAATGAATGTTCAGGACTGACTTCCTTTAGGATTGACTGGTTTGATCTCCCTGTAGTCCAAGAGACTCTCAAGAGTCTTCTCCAGCACCACAGTTCAAAAGCATCAGTTCATTGGCCCTCAACATTCCTTATGGTCCAACTCTCAGATCTGTACATGACTACTTGAAAAACCATAGCTTTGGCTAGACGGACCTTGGTTGGCAAAGTAATGCCTCTGCTTTTTAATACGCTATTTAGGTTTGTCATAGTTTTTTTCCAAGAAACAAGCATCTTTTAATTTCATGACTGCAGCCACCATCCACAGTGATTTAGGAGCCCAAGAAAATGAAGTCTGTCACTGTTTCCACTGTTTCCCCATCTATTTGCCATGAAGCGATGGGACCAGATGCCATGATCTTTGTTTTCTGAATGTTGAGTTTTAAGCCGGCTTTTTCATTCTCCTCTTTCACCTTCATCAAGAGGCTCTTTTGTTCCTCTTTACTTTCTGCCATTAAGGTGGTGTCATCTGCATATCTGAGCTTCTTGATACTTCTCCCAGCACTCTTAATTCCAGTTTCTGCTTCATCCAGCCCGGCATTTAACATGATGTACTCTGCATATAAGTTAAATAAACAGGCTGACAATATACAGCCTTGCCACACTCCTTTCCCATTTTGAACCAGTCCTTTGTTCCATATCCAGTTCATCAGTGATATGGGCCTGTAATTCTTTTTTTCTGGTATCTTTGTCTGGTTTTGATATCAGGGTGATGGTGGCCTCATAGAATGAGTTTGGGAGTGTTACTCTGTAATTTAATGAAAGAGTTTAAGAAGGATATATGTTAGCTTTTCTCTAAACTTTTGATAGAATTCACCTTTGAACGCTTCTGATCCTGAGCTTTTGNAAAATAGAACAAGGACTCTCCAGGAGTTAATTCCTACTTTATCCAGAATCTTCTTGACACATATAATGTCATCAGTCAGGTCATCATCCAGGAACTCTGGCAGGAGTTACAGGGGGGGAAATGGGAGAGCTAATTATTACCCAGAAAGGTAGTGAGTGTCTTTGTTCTCTGGTTCTTCTCGGAACTAGAGATTTGTGCTTGTTGTCTTTCTATATGAGAAATCCAATACAATAATGCCTCCCCTAGGTAAGGACTCCCTTCACTTTTCTCAGGCATTACCAGAGGAATTACTAACTTCATCAACTGAATTACTCTGAAAATGCCAGATGTATTAGACTTCAAGATCCCCAAAGAGCTCAGAATATCTACCCGTGAACTTCAATAAGCTGTCTGTGAATTTAGTGATGATGAAAATTTGTAACAGCCTCTTGCTCAGTATTATCAAGTCCCACAGTTGATGTGGAATCCAAGATAATGAAGTGAGAGGTGTGCTTTACACCAAAAAAGAAGACTGTCACAGGAGTAGGCAATCTCAAAAAGAAAATCAAACCTGGAGGCTCACACTTCCCATTTTTACGTGTTAGCACAAAACAACAGCAAATAAAACACTATGAGACTATGAGGCATAAAGACATACATACAGATGAATGAAATGGATTGGAGATCCCAGAAATGAACCCACCCATCTATGGTGAACTGATTTTAGACAATGGTTAACAATATCAAATTGCAGGAAAATGGTGTTTTTAACAAATGGTGCTGGGCAATTTGCTATCCACATGAAACTGGACTCTTTCCTCCTACCATATACAAAAAGTAACTTACAATACATGAAGCTTGAACGTTAAGAAGTAAAATTACAACCAGCACACCATATCCACAGGTTCCACATCCATGGACTCAACCAACTCCAGATTGAAAATACTAGGAAAAAGAAATTACAATGTTTCAAAAAGTAAAACTAGAATTTGCCATATAACAGCAAATATTTACATAGTATTGACATTGTAATTACAATGTTTATATATCATTTACATTATGTTAGCTGACATAAGTAATCTAGAAATTATTTAAAGCAAATAGGAAGATGTGCCTGTGTTACATGGAAACATTATACCATTTTACATAAGAAACTTCAGCACACATGGATTTTTGATGTGCCTGGATTTGAACCACTGCTCCACAGATACCAAAGTATAACCATATAAACGCTCCAATGAAACATGGGATAAATCTTGAATTTAGTGGTGATTTCTTAGATCTGAGAGCAAAGCACAAGCAATGAAAGAAAAAATAGATAAAATGGATTTCCTCAAAATTAAAAGCCTTTTTGCATCAAAAGTTACAAATCAGAAAGTGAAAATATAGCCCACAGTATTTAAGAAAATATTTGCACATTATTTATCTGATGTATCATTATCCAGAGGATATGAAGAACTTTTGCAATTTGTCAACACAGAGACAAACAAGCCAAGTTTAAAAATGAATAAATGACTTCAAAAGACCGTTCTCCACACAAGACATACAAATAGTCAACAAGTAGATGAAAACGTCAAACATTAGTCATGATGGAAATGCAAATGAAAACAGCAATGCAACAATTCCTTCACATACTCTAAAATGGTTAAACTCAAGAAATCTAAAAATAGCATAGATTGGCAACAGTGTGCAGAAATTGGAACCTTTAAATATTATTTGAAAAAATGGAAAAGATGTAACCTAGGTTAAGACTATAAATATACAATTAACATATGGTTCAACAACTCCACTCCTAGATATATACTCCCAAAGAAATGATAACAGATGTACAGACATATTGATAACAGCACTGTTCACAATAGCCAATAGGTAGAAACAAGGCAAATGTCCATCGGTGGATAAATGCATAAACAAAGTGGAATACATCCATAAACACCTGTATTATTGACCATAGAAGGAATAAAGTAAGATGGTTCGGCCATTGTGGAAAATAGTATGGCCATTCTTGGAAAACTTAAACCTAGAATTAAAGTATGATCAATTAATTCCACATCAGGGTATATACTCAAAGGACTGAAAGCAGGGACTAGAAAAGACATAGGTACACTTATATTCATAGTAGCATTAACCACAAGAGCAAATGGATAAACTAAATGTGGCATATGCACAAAGTAATATAATTCAGCCTTAAAAACAGAAGCAACCGTAAATAGGTGCTGGATTTTATCCAAAGATTTTTCTGCAATTATTGAGATTATCATATGATTTTTATATTTCAGTTTGTTAATATGGCATATCACATTGATTAATTTGCATATATTGAAGAATCCTTGCATCCTGGCATAAATCCCACTTGATTATGGTATATGATCCTTTTAATGTGTTGATGGATTCAGTTTATTAGTGTTTCATTAAGGATTTTTGCATCTGTGATCATCAGTGATTGTTGTTGTTCAGTTGCTCAGTCATGTCTGACTCTTTGCATCCCCATGAACTGCAGCATGCCTGTCTTTCAATATCTCCCAGAGTTTGCTCAAATTCATATCATTGAGTCAGTGATACCATCCAACCACCTCATCTTCTGTTTCCCCCTTCTCCTCCTGCTTTCAATCTTTCCCAGAATCAGGGTCTTTTCCAATGAGTCAGCTCTTCCCATCAGGTGGCCAAAGGACTGGAGTTTCAGCTTCAGCATCAGTCCTTCCAATGAATGTTCAGGACTGACTTCCTTTAGGATTGACTGGTTTGATCTCCCTGTAGTCCAAGAGACTCTCAAGAGTCTTCTCCAGCACCACAGTTCAAAAGCATCAGTTCATTGGCCCTCAACATTCCTTATGGTCCAACTCTCAGATCTGTACATGACTACTTGAAAAACCATAGCTTTGGCTAGACGGACCTTGGTTGGCAAAGTAATGCCTCTGCTTTTTAATACGCTATTTAGGTTTGTCATAGTTTTTTTCCAAGAAACAAGCATCTTTTAATTTCATGACTGCAGCCACCATCCACAGTGATTTAGGAGCCCAAGAAAATGAAGTCTGTCACTGTTTCCACTGTTTCCCCATCTATTTGCCATGAAGCGATGGGACCAGATGCCATGATCTTTGTTTTCTGAATGTTGAGTTTTAAGCCGGCTTTTTCATTCTCCTCTTTCACCTTCATCAAGAGGCTCTTTTGTTCCTCTTTACTTTCTGCCATTAAGGTGGTGTCATCTGCATATCTGAGCTTCTTGATACTTCTCCCAGCACTCTTAATTCCAGTTTCTGCTTCATCCAGCCCGGCATTTAACATGATGTACTCTGCATATAAGTTAAATAAACAGGCTGACAATATACAGCCTTGCCACACTCCTTTCCCATTTTGAACCAGTCCTTTGTTCCATATCCAGTTCATCAGTGATATGGGCCTGTAATTCTTTTTTTCTGGTATCTTTGTCTGGTTTTGATATCAGGGTGATGGTGGCCTCATAGAATGAGTTTGGGAGTGTTACTCTGTAATTTAATGAAAGAGTTTAAGAAGGATATATGTTAGCTTTTCTCTAAACTTTTGATAGAATTCACCTTTGAACGCTTCTGATCCTGAGCTTTTGTGTTGGAAGATTTTTTTCATAGTTTCCATTTCAGTGCTTGCGATTGGTCTGCTCATATTTTCTATTTCTTCCTGGTTCATTTTGGAAGGCTGTACCTTTCTAAGAATTTGTCTGTTTCTTTAAGATTGCCCATTTAATTGGCATATAGTGGCTGGTAGTAGTCTCTTAGGATCTTTTGTATTTCTGCATTGTCTGCTATAACTTCTCCGTTTTCATTCCTAATTTTATTAATTTGAGTCCTCTCCATTTTTTTCTTTATAAGTCTGGCTAAAGGTTTATCAATTTTGTCTATCTTCTCAAAGAACTAGCTTTTAGTCTTATTGATCTTTGCTTTCTTTTTCTTCATTTCTATTTCATTTATTTCTGCTCTGGTTTTTATGATTTCCTTACTTCTACTAACTGTGGGGGGGGGTGTTCATTCTTCTTTTTCTAGATGCAGCAGATGTAAGGTTAGGATACTTATATGATGTATTTCTCATTTCTGGAGGTAGGATTGTATTGCTATCAACTTCTCTCTTAGAAGTGTTTTGCTGCACCCCAGAGGTTTTGAGTCATCATGTTGTTGTTGTCCTTTGCTTCTAGGTATTTTTATTTCTTTTTAAATTTGTTCAGTGATCTCTTGGTTATATAGAAGTACATAAAATAACTCCAACATCTTTTTTCATCTTAAATGTTTCATCATTTTATTTTTATAAGCATAAATATTATTTAAAGTATAACAAAATGAGAAAGAATGGAAGGAGGGAGGAAAGAAGGGTAGGAATTCCACGCTTTGAAATAAAAAAAAAAAGAAATCTTAGAACTCTATTATATTTTTTCTTTAGAAATTATTGGCCACCCAAGGGTACCTCTTAGATGATGCAACTCTCTGAAACAAGACTAATACGGGAAAGAAATAGCTGGCCCTGGAGAACTCGTTCAGATCAGAGCAAGCCTCCTTCCTAAGGGCCTCTCCAGGGACTATTTAGACACTCTCCAAGGTCTAAAGCTGAGATAAAGTCCCTCTAGCTATTGTTATTCTGGAGGCAGAGTCAGAAGTCATCCCATTGGACAGAAGGACTATAGGAATACTTCCTTACTCAGAAGCCCCACCTCTGCATCTTCTAAGGGAAAGTTGAAGGAACCACATGAAGCCTTACTTATATCTGTGGCTTTGCTCCAGTGTTAAAAAGAGTGCCATTCAGGTATCCTCCACTGAGAACATCTGTTATTAGCCTAAGGAAACCAGATGAAGGAAAATATCCTTCTCATTCAGCTACATCTTCTCCTACAACTATCCAATCTGGGAACTTGTGAGTGTACAAGCCACAAATAGTAACTAGATCCTCATTCATCATCCTCTTGAGTTAGCCTTCAAGGAGAGAGAGGCCATCACTTGATGTTCCTGTGGCCTGGACTAACCTCTCTCACTGTCCATCTTATCAGGTATTCTAGGGAGTCTTTTTTTTTTCTCTGCTCTGTTTTTTACTATCACATTACTGTCTCTCTTATGTACAGAAGGTAGTTCAAATTTGACTTCGCTTTATCCAAATCCTCTGGTACAAACTCAGAGAATTCATTGTTTTCATAGACTCTGCATTAAGTCCTGAGATTACAGTGCAAACAGTGAACATTATAAATTCACAGAAATCCTGGAATGGGAAACTGTTGGAATAACTGATGTGCACAGCCCTCACCTCCAATTTGAGGGCTTCCTCATGCCTGGCTCCCATGAAACCAGAGTACGACTGTACCACTTCTGTATGGGTTGACACAGAAGGGGAGAAATTTCCATTTAATACCAGAGATATCCAAGGAAGATTGTCTCCAATCTATTTTGTTTAAATATTTGTTCATTTTTATTTATTTATTTGGCTGCACTGAGTCTTGTGACACTCAAGATCTTCAATCTTCATTTTGTGGTATGGGAGATTTTTAGCTGTGGCATGAGAACACTTAGTTGAGGCATGTGGGATCTAGTTACCTGACCAAGGTTTGAATCTTGGCTGCCTGCATTGGGAGTGCAGCGTCTCAGTCATTGGCCCATTAGGGGAGTTCATCCACATTCTTCAGAATTTCTAAGATGGTATGGACTTTAGAAACCATCTAAAGTTTTCCAAGATTTTTTTTTTAGTAAGAAGTGCAAATGACTTATTCATGAACTTACAGTGAGAGAGAAATGTCCTGTTCCATCATCAACTGTCACAATACTTCTATTAATCATTCAACATGCCTCATGGACTACCAGTCAGATGGTTGGTCAAAAGCTTTATTGCTTACTCACTATGCCTGTGAGGCTTCCTGTAGTTTGAACTCTGTTGCTTTTGTAACTGGAGAAAGCACTTCTCAGTGCTCTGGAGACTATTTCCACTCCCTTCGTTTCCTTCTTCAGTCTGAATAATGTCTTTTCTCTTCTTCCTTTCAAAGTTTGATTCTCTACACTCTTCCTTCTCACCTTCTCACCTTAGCCAATAGATTATTGCCCTGAGCTGGAAAGGGTTGATGGGGTCTGACATGGCTAGGTTGCCTCTGCTATATGAACTGTCCTTGCTCAGTCCTTAAGCTTTATTCATAACACCTCATTCCCAGCCATGCTCTGAGACTCATAGCACACTAGAACATTCTTTTCTGTTCTTGTCCCTCTGAAGGGAATCTCTAATGCTCCATGGAAGCTGGCAACATAACCAGGGTCACTGTGTTTGTTCTCCAAGGACTATCCAACAACCCTCAGATCCAGATAGTACTCTTTGTAATATTTCTGGTGATTTACCTCCTGATCCTCACAGTGAACCTGCTGATGCTGCTGGTGATCAGGACTGATTCCCACCTCCACATCCCCATGTACTTCTTCCTCAGTCACCTCTCCTTCCTGGATGCTTTCTATGCCTCCGTCATTGTGCCTAAGCTGCTAGAGAACCTGCTTTCCAAGCAGAAAACTATATCCCTCCTAGAGTGTTTCACCCAGATCTCCTTGGTCATATTTTCAGGGGGCACTGAAACCTGCCTCCTTTCGGTCATGGCCTATGACCGGTACCAGGCTGTGTGCCACCCGCTGTCATATGTGGTGACTATGAACAAGGAGATATGTATTGGCCTGGTGGGAGCCTCCTGGGCCATAGGAATGGGGACTGGCCTACTTAACACCATCCTCCTGGCTCAGCAGGATTTCTGTGGCCCCAACCTCATCCGCAGTTTTGCCTGCGAGTTTCCTCCAGTGCTCCTCTTGGCCTGTTCTGACCGCTACATGAGTGTTGCCTCCATCCTGACCACCATGGTGGTCCTGGGCCTTGGCACCTTTGTCCTAGTTCTGGTTTCTTACACTCATATCATCATGACAGCCTTGGGGATCAACTCTGCCTCAGGTCAGAACAAGATCTTCTCTACCTGCTCATCTCACGTTCTTGTGGTCACCATCTTTTATGGTTCAGGAATTTTCAGGTATGTCATTGTTACACCTCCAGAATGTAAATGCAGGATATTTTTCACTCTAATGTAACCTTGAACTACAGAACAAAACATTGCAAA
This sequence comes from Neotragus pygmaeus, assembly GCA_006410875.1. Classification (NCBI taxonomy): domain Eukaryota; kingdom Metazoa; phylum Chordata; class Mammalia; order Artiodactyla; family Bovidae; genus Neotragus; species Neotragus pygmaeus. The sequence goes on along the minus strand of SJYV01016732.1, from coordinate 1,646,682 downwards.
GTAGCAGGAAAAGAGTTGCACTGGAATTCAGAAGTCCTGGGTCCTATTTATGGCTCTTTTGTGGACTAGATGTGTAAATTATAAAATATCCATTTTCTTTCTGAGAGTTGAATTCTTACACAGTTAAACTCAATTTTAATATGTATTACATCACAAAAGAAATATTATTAACCTCATTTTCCAATTAGAAACTTGAGTTTCACAAGTAACCAGGTACTTTATCAAAGTTGCCGGAACAAGCTAGGAGTCAAATCAAAATATAAACCAAGTCTCACCGACTTGAAACCTCAACCCTTTTTCTACCAAGTTTCTCCCAAGCATAAATAGCTGTAGTTGATGAATCCTTATTCCCAGGAAACAAAGTAACCAATGGCCTGTGCTCTTTCCAAGTGAACTGGAAATGGATTTGCACAAGTTACTCCATACTTTCCTCATCTGGTTGTTACTTGGGAAGATGTCAGGAGTGGGAAAGGATAAGGAATGATCTAGAAGAGTTTACTTGAGCCTGAGAGCAAATCTCTCCAGCTTTCTTTATCTCAGATTCCTCATTTGCAATAAAGGTATAATAAAATTAGTCCCATCCACCTCACAGAAATGTTTGGAGGAATAAACTCAAAGATAAAAAATGAGAATAAAATGAGTATCTTTTTAAATTAAGCATGCAAAACCCACAAAGAACATTCCAATGAAAATGGAACAATTAAAAAAAAATTCATGCTTCTTTGGGAAATACTCCTTGTGACACTTAAGATACACTAAAAATTTTAATATTACTATTTTGTATTCATATCTCAGGCTGAACAAATATTTACCTTTCATTTGATTTACACAGCTTGGATTATTTTCTAAGCCAAAGACAAACATGCTTAAAAGGACAAATGATTGTTCCACTAAGCATTAGAAAAATAATGTGCTATGATTTGGGGGTAATTCTCAGAGTCATAAATGTTAGGAAAAATGATAGCATTATTGGACTAGCATTTAATTTTGTAAGGAACAATCATCACAAGATTGGAACATGCATATATAGGGAAAAGAAGAGGGAAAAAAATTCCTCATGTTATCATCATAACTATTAAGGAAAGTCACTTTGAAAACTGTGAAGTGCTACCAAAATGCCTGAAATTTTCTTTAGTTCTAGTCTAACCTGTACCATTTGATATGCTGAAGAACTTCCTTTTTCTTTGGAAACTCCTCTAACATTTTGTGTAATATCACTCATGTATGGAGGCATCTGAAGGCCAAAATAACTGACTTCTCACTAATAATACAGCCATTTCTAGATGCTTCTGCCAATGATAGTTGACTCAGCTCTGAGGACCCACTTGGCCAGTCTGGGATGGGATGGACTGTGGCTGGCAATGGCATTGTGGCCACTGTCCTGAGCTCATTTCTGTCCTTTGTGCAATTCCCTTCAAGGTACATGACTCCAGCTTCTGGCTCAGCCCTTGAGCAAGTGCTATCCATGCAATACAGTGTGGTGACCCCACTTCTGAACCCCCTTATCTACAGTCTGAAGAACCAGGAGGTGAAGGCAGCTCTAAGGAGGATGCTAACAGGGAAACCCAGGCTTACCTTCTAAGCCAGGCTCTACTGCCTCCTCATAATCGAAGAAAAAGTCAAGAGAAGGAAGAGGACGTACAGAGAACTTCACTTTTAAGCTATCTCAGCATGAATTCTTCTCCACAACAGAAGCCTTAGTTCCTCTGACCCCTGTGCCCTTATCCAGTCAAGCTGGGGAAACCTCCACAGAACTAATGGCACTCCTCCACAGATGACCCAGTCACCATACAGGAAAATCTTCTCAAAAACCATACAGAGGAATTCTCAAAAAAAAAAAAAAAAAAATAGAACCACTCTATGTCCCAGCAATTCCACTTCTGGGAATATATTCAAAGGATATGAAAATACTAACTTAAAAATATATCTACACACCCATGTTCATAGCAGCATTGTTTATAATAGTCAACATATGGGAAAGAATCTAGGTTTTCTTAATGGGTGAATGGATAAAGAAGGCGTGGATAGCAGCATTATTTATAATAGTCAACATATGGGAAAGAATCTAGGTTTTCTTAATGGGTGAATGGATAAAGAAGGCGTGGGAAAGCAATTGAATATTATCCAGCCATAAAAATGAGGAAATTCTACCATTTGTGACAACATGGATGGACACTGAAGGCATTATACTCAGTGAAATTAGTCAAAGAAACACAAACACTATATGATCTCACATGAACAAACCTAGGGAAAAACCAAACTCATAGAAAACAAACATGTAGTAGTCAGGAGTGGAAAGTAGGAAGACTTTCTATTTTGTTCCACTGATCTATATTTCTGTCTTTGTGCCAGTACCATACTGTCTTAATGACTGTGGCTTTGTAGTAGAGCCTGAAGTCAGGCAAGTTNCTTGAACATCAGGAAGTTCACGGTTAACGTATTGGTGAAGGCTGGCTTGGAGAATTTTGAGCTTAACTTTACTAGCATGTGAGATGAGTGCAATTGTGCAGTAGTTTGAGCATTCTTTGGCATTGCCTTTCTCTAACACATATATATGGAATTTAGAAAATGGTAATGGTAACCCTCTATGTGAGACAGTGAAAGAGACACAGATGTACAGAATGGACTTTTAGACTCTGTGGGAGAGGGAGAGGGTGGGATGATTTCGGAGAATGGCATTTAAACATGTATACTATCAGGTAAGAAATGAATTGCCAGTCTATGTTCAGTGCAGGATACAGGATGCTTGGGGCTGGTGCACCAGGATGATCCAGAGAGATGATATGGGGTGGGAGGTGGGAGAGGGGTTCAGGATTGGGAACTCATGTACACCCGTGGCTGATTCACGTCAATGTATGGCAAAACCAATACAGTATTGTAAAGCAAAATAATGTAAAAAAATTTTTTAATAAAATAAACAAGGAACTAATATCCAGAAAGTTAATGCACACTGAAGTTGAAGTTATTAAAATAAAAAATTTACCTAAATAAATAAATAAAATTTTTAAATGATGTAAGTATTGAGAGCAAAACCATGTCTAAGCCTTCTGTATTCCCAGTGTCTAATAGGTCCTGTCACTTAGTTGGCTAACAATCAGTGTTCCACAAAAAAAAAAAAAAAAAAAAAAACGAATAGGAGAGAAGGACCATATGAAAAATAACATTTAATTTTGTTTAGTAAAATTGCTGCTTTCACGACAATACAGATGTTGTAGCCGCGTGTTCTGGGAAACAAACTCACTCAGAAAGACAATGCAGACGGTGGAGTGCAGTTTATTACACTGGCAGGCCCAAGGCAGAGTCTACTCTAGGCCAAGGACCTGACCAGCATTTGTGAAAATCTTTTATACCCCATGTGTACGTGTCTGAACCCACCACTCCAAATTTCTTGAGACTTACATAAACCAAGGAAAATGCAATCCCAATAACCCCATGATTCACGTGCTGTGCTCATGTGCTCAGTCAATTAGCCAATAATTAATAAACCCAAGGTTACACTCCGATAGATACAGAATAATTTATGGCCTGTCTGGAGGAAGGGGTGATTAGTGTATGTTTTCTCTTAGGCGATGAGTTATCTAGATACGATCTTCAAGCTTCCCCTGTCTGGAGGGGGTCTTATCCTTCTGTTGTTGTTTTCATAGGCACTAAACATAGAGTTCAGAGTCCATCGGAAACGTGGCCGAGCATGACCAGCATGAACAGGCCTAAGATGGAGTCCAGGCCCTATGAATTCCTTCTTCACAGATGTCAGAGGAAAGTAGCATGGAGGAGAGATGGGGATAGAAAGGAAGAGAAAGAGTCCATATTTTGAGACATCATCCCGGGTATTCCTCCCAAAAGCTCGCTGAAGCCTGTGCACTGTGAGAACCACTGACTTGAATCTCTCCACCACCACCCGAGCCTGAACACTTCATATCCTTGACTGGTTCAAGACCTCTTTCAGGCCTAAAGGAAGGAGAAGTAATTGGAGAAAGCAGAACAAATGTTCAGCTTCCACCCCATCTCCCCTTCAGCTACAAAGAGAGCTCTCAGAAAGACATCCAGATACTGACAGGTCAACATCAGCCAAGACCACTTCCATGCCAGCTCCTTGAATTCTATCTGTTCTTGATCCTTTGACCCTTAGGCTAAGATCACCCCCTCAGGTGTCAGTTCCCTTCAGCAAAGCCCTCTGAAAATCATGGCCTCATGTGTAGTACAGCTCCCAGGGGAAATTTCCAAGATGAGGATATTTCTATGTAGATAAAGGCCAAGGATGTACAGCTGAAAAAAACAGTCCCAGCTTCAGCAGCATTTCTGCTCTGACCATTTGGAGAACCTTATGCTTTACATTTTCCAGAGCATATGCCTTCTTGAGGCTGAAACTGAGGCAAAGTTAAGTAGATGTGTAAGATCAGTGTGAGGAATGGCCATTCAATCCTGTCTTCACATACAACTCAACCACATACAGGGATTATTCCTACAACCCTGTAGACTTGGAGAGAAGTCGTTTACCCCATGACTAGGGAGGGAAATGTATACAGTATCCTCTGGGAGATGTGTTCCATTATATTCAAATTCAGACTAAAATCATAGGATGAATACCAAGTTATTTCTTGAGACTTAGTTGTCATTAAGTATAGGACAGGGATGTCCTGCCCACGATTTGCCCAGCCCTATATGTCCCTAAACAGGCTATGGGGCCTTCATTAGGGAATTGCTGGACTCTAAGACAAGAGGAATATGGTCTAAACACCAAAAATTCCAGTGGGGATATAGGGTAAGAAGAGGGAATTAGAAAATATAACTTGGCTAATACAGAAATGGGTGATTTAAACTGAAGCTTTGGAATACTTGTTTTGGAATGTCAAAGCAGGAAGAGAACTCAGAAAAATCGCTAGACCAAAACCTTCATTTAATAATGAGGTAATTGAGCCACAGAGGCAGAGATGACTTGCCCAGCTTTGGACCACCAATGAGAAACAGAAACAGATTTAGGACTCAAATTTCCCAATTACTCTTCTTTTGCATTTCTCATAATCAAATTAGAAGAAAGTTCTGCAAACATCCTCCTTAATGATCAAACAAGAAGGAGTAGTAATGAAATCGAGTCCCAAAAACAAGGCCCAAGGGGTCCAGATTCTTCCATTGCTCAGCTCTCCTCCTCTACTGTTTTCAGAAAGAGTTCCTCTCACAGCAATTTGTGAAAGGTATTTTCTTATCTCAGAGGTAAGGAAATAACTCAAACCCCCTTCAAGTCATTCATTTCAAATACTCATTTGAGCTCCTGCCCTGGCTGCCTTTTTCCCATCACACATCTTTACTTGTCAGAATCCCACACCAATACTGCAAAGCAAGCTTAAATGTCACTCCTCTCATGAATCTTTCCTTGAGCTCTTTTTCCCACAGCTCCCCCACCAAATATAAATTCTCTTCCCTCTTATGAATACTCAGGGCACATTTCTAATCTCTCTCATGATATTTATGACACTATAGTTTGCATTTTAATTAATTCTTAATGTTTATCTTATCTTTCCTACTATTCCTTGAGGAAAGAGATGGTTTCAGCCAACTTAAGATCCCCTCCATCTAAGGTGGATATGATGGAATTCTAGCTGAGCTATCCCAAATCCTAAAAGATGGTGCTGTTAAAGTGCTGCACTCAATATGTCAGCAAATATGGAAAACTCGGCAGTCACCAAAGGATACAAAAAGGTCAGCTTTCATTCCAATCCCAATGAAAGGCAATGCCAAAGAATGTCCAAACGACTGTAAAATTTTGCTCATTTCACATGCTAGTAAGGTTATGCTCAACATTCTTCAAGCTAGGTTTCAGCTGTAGGTGAACTGAGAACTTCCAGATGTACCAGCTGGTTTAGAAAAGGCAGAGGAACAAGAGATCAAATGGTCAACATTCACTGAATCTTGAGAAATCAAGAAAACCATCCACGTCTGCTTCATTGACTATGCTAAAGCCTTTGACTATGTGGATCGCAACAAACTATGGAAAATTCTCAATGAGATGGGAATACCAGTTCGCCTTACGGTCTTCTGAGAAACCTGTATGCAAGTAAAGAAGCAACAGTTAGAACAGGAAATGGAACAACAGACTGATTCAAAATTGGGTAAGGAGTACATCAAGTCTGTATGTTGTTACCCTGCTTATTTAATTTCTATACAGAGTATATCATGCAAAATGTTGGGCTGAGTGAATCACAAACTGGAATCAAGATTGCCAGGAGAAATATCAATAATCTCAGATATGCATATGATACCACTCTAATGGTAGAAAATGAAGAGGAACTAAAGAGTTTCTTGCTGGAGTAAAAGAAGAGAGTGAAAATACTCTTAAAATTCAACATTCAAAAGACTAAGATCATAACATTTGTCCCATCACTTCATGGCAAACAAATGGAAAAATTGGAAGTAGTGACAGGTTTTATTTTATTGGGCTCCAAAATCACTGCAGACAATGTCTGCAGCCATGAAATTAAAAATCGCTTGCCAACCTAGATGTCCATCAACAGATGAATGGATAAAGAAGCTGTGGTACATATATACAATGGAATACTGCTCAGCCATAAAAAGGAATGATGCACATGAGTTAGTTCTAATGAGATGGATGAACTTAGAGCCTATTATACAAAGTGAAGTAAGTCAGAAAGAGAAATATAAACATCATATACTGAGACACACACATGTATATGGACTCTAAAAAGATGGTCCTGATGAATTTATTTTCAGGGCATCAGTGGAGAAACAGACATAGAGGGCAGACCTATGGATATGGGGAGAGGCGAGGAGGGGGAAAATGAGATGTAAGAAAGAGTAACATGGAAACTTAAAATACCATATGTAAAATAGATAACTAATAAGAATTAACTGTGTGACTCAGGGAAGTCAAACAGGGACTCTCTGACAGGCTGCAGGGAAAGGTGGGAAGGGAGAGGGGAAGGAGGTTCAGGAGGGAGGCGACATGGGTGTACCTATGGCTGATTCTTGTTGATGTGTGACAGAAAACCACAAAATTCTGTAAAGCAATTATCCTTCAATTAAATTTTTTTAACTTGCTTGCTCCTTCGAAGGAAAGCTATGAAAAACTTAGATAGTATATTAAAAAGCAGAAACATTACTTTCTGCCATCAAAGGTCCATAAATTCAAAGCTATGGTTCTTCCAGTAGTCATATATGGATATGATAGTTGGACCATAAAGAAACCTGAGCACTGAAGAATTGATGCTTTTTAATTGTGGTGCTGGAGAAGACTCCTGAGAGTCCCTTGGCCTACAAGGATATCAAACCAGTCAATCCTAAGGGAAATCAACCACCCCTTCCCACCCCTCCCTGCAGCCTGTCACAGAGTCCCTGTTTGACTTCCCTGAGTCACACAGTTAATTCTTATTGCTTATCTATTTTACATATGGTATTTTAAGTTTCCATGTTACTCTTTCTTACATCTCATTTTCCCCCTCCTCGCCTCTCCCCATATCCATAGGTCTGCCCTCTATGTCTGTTTCTACACTGATGCCCTGAAAATAAATTCATCAGGACCATCTTTTTAGAGTCCATATACATGTGTGTGTCTCAGTATATGATGTTTATATTTCTCTTTCTGACTTACTTCACTTTGTATAATAGGCTCTAAGTTCATCCATCTCATTAGAACTAACTCATGTGCATCATTCCTTTTTATGGCTGAGCAGTATTCCATTGTATATATGTACCACAGCTTCTTTATCCATTCATCTGTTGATGGACATCTAGGTTGGCAAGCGATTTTTAATTTCATGGCTGCAGACATTGTCTGCAGTGATTTTGGAGCCCAATAAAATAAAACCTGTCACTACTTCCAATTTTTCCATTTGTTTGCCATGAAGTGATGGGACAAATGTTATGATCTTAGTCTTTTGAATGTTGAATTTTAAGAGTATTTTCACTCTCTTCTTTTACTCCAGCAAGAAACTCTTTAGTTCCTCTTCATTTTCTACCATTAGAGTGGTATCATATGCATATCTGAGATTATTGATATTTCTCCTGGCAATCTTGATTCCAGTTTGTGATTCACTCAGCCCAACATTTTGCATGATATACTCTGTATAGAAATTAAATAAGCAGGGTAACAACATACAGACTTGATGTACTCCTTACCCAATTTTGAATCAGTCTGTTGTTCCATTTCCTGTTCTAACTGTTGCTTCTTTACTTGCATACAGGTTTCTCAGAAGACCGTAAGGCGAACTGGTATTCCCATCTCATTGAGAATTTTCCATAGTTTGTTGCGATCCACATAGTCAAAGGCTTTAGCATAGTCAATGAAGCAGACGTGGATGGTTTTCTTGATTTCTCAAGATTCAGTGAATGTTGACCATTTGATCTCTTGTTCCTCTGCCTTTTCTAAACCAGCTGGTACATCTGGAAGTTCTCAGTTCACCTACAGCTGAAACCTAGCTTGAAGAATGTTGAGCATAACCTTACTAGCATGTGAAATGAGCAAAATTTTACAGTCGTTTGGACATTCTTTGGCATTGCCTTTCATTGGGATTGGAATGAAAGCTGACCTTTTTGTATCCTTTGGTGACTGCCGAGTTTTCCATATTTGCTGACATATTGAGTGCAGCACTTTAACAGCACCATCTTTTAGGATTTGGGATAGCTCAGCTAGAATTCCATCATATCCACCTTAGATGGAGGGGATCTTAAGTTGGCTGAAACCATCTCTTTCCTCAAGGAATAGTAGGAAAGATAAGATAAACATTAAGAATTAATTAAAATGCAAACTATAGTGTCATAAATATCATGAGAGAGATTAGAAATGTGCCCTGAGTATTCATAAGAGGGAAGAGAATTTATATTTGGTGGGGGAGCTGTGGGAAAAAGAGCTCAAGGAAAGATTCATGAGAGGAGTGACATTTAAGCTTGCTTTGCAGTATTGGTGTGGGATTCTGACAAGTAAAGATGTGTGATGGGAAAAAGGCAGCCAGGGCAGGAGCTCAAATGAGTATTTGAAATGAATGACTTGAAGGGGGTTTGAGTTATTTCCTTACCTCTGAGATAAGAAAATACCTTTCACAAATTGCTGTGAGAGGAACTCTTTCTGAAAACAGTAGAGGAGGAGAGCTGAGCAATGGAAGAATCTGGACCCCTTGGGCCTTGTTTTTGGGACTCGATTTCATTACTACTCCTTCTTGTTTGATCATTAAGGAGGATGTTTGCAGAACTTTCTTCTAATTTGATTATGAGAAATGCAAAAGAAGAGTAATTGGGAGATTTGAGTCCTAAATCTGTTTCTGTTTCTCATTGGTGGTCCAAAGCTGGGCAAGTCATCTCTGCCTCTGTGGCTCAATTACCTCATTATTAAATGAAGGTTTTGGTCTAGCGATTTTTCTGAGTTCTCTTCCTGCTTTGACATTCCAAAACAAGTATTCCAAAGCTTCAGTTTAAATCACCCATTTCTGTATTAGCCAAGTTATATTTTCTAATTCCCTCTTCTTACCCTATATCCCCACTGGAATTTTTGGTGTTTAGACCATATTCCTCTTGTCTTAGAGTCCAGCAATTCCCTAATGAAGGCCCCATAGCCTGTTTAGGGACATATAGGGCTGGGCAAATCGTGGGCAGGACATCCCTGTCCTATANCCTCCTCCCTCCCTGTACCCTCCCTCTGGGTTGTCTCAGTGCACCAGCCCCAAGCATCCAGTATCATGCATCAAACCTGGACTGGCAATTCGTTTCATATATGATATTATACATGTCTCAATGCCATTCTCCCATATCATCCCACCCTCTCCCTCTCCCACAGAGTCCAAAAGACTGTTCTATACATCGGTGTTTCTTTTGCTGTCTCGCATACAGGGTTATCGTTACCTCTAAATTCCATATATATATGTTAGTATACTGTATTGGTGTTTTCTTTCTGGCTTACTTCACTCTGTATAATCGGCTCCAGTTTCATCCACCTCATTAGAACTGATTCAAATGTATTCTTTTTAATGGCTGAGTAATACTCCATTGTGTATATGTACCAATTTCTTATCCATTCATCTGCTGATGGACATTGACTATATACTTTTGCATTTCAATCCCTTATGATGAGAAGGATTTTTTTATTTTTGGTGTTAGTTCTAGAAGGTCTTATAGGTCTTCATAGAACCATTCAACTAAAGCTTCTTTGGTGCTAGTGTTGGCGCATCAGCTTGGATTACTGTGATGTTGAATGGTTTGCCTTGGAAAGGAACTGAGATCATTCTGTCATTTTTGAGATTGCACCCAAGTACTGCATTTCAGACTCTTTTGCTGACTATGAGGGCTACTCCATTTCTTCTAGGGGATTTTGCCCACAGTAATAGATATAATGGTCATCTGAATTAAATTCTCCCATTCCTGTTCATTTTAGTTCACTGTTTCCTAAAACATTGATGTTCACTCTTGCCATATCCTGCTTGACCATGTCCGATTTACCTTGACCCATGGACCTAACATTCCAGGTTTCTATGCAATATTGCTCTTTATAGCGTTGGACTTTACTTTCACCACCAGACACATACACAACTGTGTGCCATTTCTGCTTTGGCCCAGCTCTCTTTCTAGACCTATTTTTCTACTCTTCCCCAGTGGTATATTGGACACATTCTGACCTAGGAGGCTCATCTTCTGGTGTCATATCTTTTGCCTTTTTATACAGTTCATGGGGTTCTCAAGGCAAGAATACTGAAGTGGTTTGCCATTCCCTTCTCTAGTGGACCATATTTTGTCATAGCTTCATTGAGTTACACAAGTCCCTTTGCCACAATATTGTGATCCATGTGATCATTTTGGTTAGCTTTCTGGGACTGTGGTTTTTATCTTGGAGGCTGTGGGATTGTAGTTTTTATCTTGGAGGCTGTGGGATTGTAGTTCTTGTTTCTTCTGACTGCCTTCTGATGGATGAGAATTCAAGGCTTTTGCAAGCTTCCAGGATGGGAGGGACTGGCTTTGTAGAAAGCTGAATCTTCTTCTGGTGGGCAGAGCTATGCTCAGTAAAATTTTAGTCTAATTGTCTGCTGATAGGTGGGGTTGTGCTCCCTCCCTGTTAGTTGTTTGGCCCAAGGCAACTCAGTCTACAGAGTCTCCAGACTGTATAGTAGGGCTATTGGAGAACTTCAAGAGGACTTATGCCAACACCTGCCTCCCAGGCTTCAGTCCCTGAGGCAGGCCATTGTTGACCCACACCTCTGCACGAGATCCTCAAACATTCACAGGTAGGTCTGGCTCAGTCTTCTGTGTGTTCACTACTTTTTTCTCCTGGATCCTGACATACACAAAGGAGTCTCTGTTTGCCCCTGTCTAGTGAAAGTTCTGTAATCAAGTTCTGCTGCCCTTAAAAGTCAGATTCCCTGAGGATTCTCAGTCCCTCTGTCAGATCACCAGGCTAGGAAGCCTGAAGAAGGGCTCAGAACCTTCACAACAGTGTGAGAACTTCTTTCATATTATTATTCTCCGATTTGTGGGTTGCCCACCTGACTGGCATACGGTTTGATTTTAACCTGATTACACCCCTTCTACGGTCTCACTTCAGCTTCTCCCTTCTCTTTTGTATAAGGTATCTTTTTTTGATGGGTTCCAGCCTCTTCCTGTATCATAATATTTTACAAGACTGCTTGTGCTCCTCCTTCGGCCTCCTTCCTTGCAGGCTTGCCCTGGGCTCCTACTCAGTCTCTGCCAGCTTTACCTGGTTCTCCTTGAGCTCCCTACTGCAGGCTCTAACCACCACTGCTGCCGCCACCAATTAGCTGCCCAGCTGAGCACATCCAGCTTCAATCATGTGTGAAGTAAGCGTGTTCCTGGATGAGGCTACTCACATGTCTGCACATTCCTGGCTGAACTAAAGAATGAGCATATACACATAGGTCACAGGAGAAGCCCAGCAGAAAATCAAATCCAGAGCATCCCAACTTTGAATATGCTCTTCAATACCTATCTTTGTAGCTAATAGAGTACCTAATGTACCTCTGAAACATAATAGACTTGCTTCTGAAGAAACTAAAAAAAAAACGCAACCTTATTTTTTGTAGTGGGAAGTTGGAGGTAATTGGTCAGTTAGGAAATCTGTTTTAGAAAGATAAAGGCTTAAGCTATTACAGAAGAGATCCCAAAATAAATGTATCAAACAAAATGAAAGATTTTTTTTCTCTTAATCCCAGACATGTACTTGATAGTCCAGAGTGAAAAATCCAAGTTCCTTCTATATTGTTCTTTGTTATCTCCTAGGGACATTTCATGCAAATATGGGCACAATAAAGGACAGAAATGGTATAGACCTAACCGAAACAGAAGATATTAAGAAGAGGTGGCAAGAATACACAGAAAAACTGTACAAAAAAATATCTTCACGATCCAGATAATCACAATGGTGTGATCAACAACCTAGAGCCAGACATCCTAGAAGGTGAAATCACTACAAACAAAGCTAGTGGAGGTGATGGAATTCCAGTTGAGCTATTTCAAATCCTAAAAGATGATGCTGTGAAAGTGCTGCACTCAATATGCCAGCAAATTAGGAAAACTCAACTGTGGCCACAGGACTGGAAAAGATCAGCTTTCATTCCAATCCCAAAGAAAGGCAATGGCAAAGAATGCTCAAACTACCTCACAATTGCACTCATCTCACATGAAAGTAATGCTCAAAATTCTCCAAGCCAGGCTTCAACAGTATGTGTACCATGAACCTCCAGATGTTCAAGCTGGATTTAGAAAAGGCAGAGGAACCAGAGATCAAATTTCCAACATCTGCTGGATCATTGAAAAAGCAAGAGCACTCCAGAAAAATATCTACTTCTGCTTTATTGTCTATGCCAAAGCCATTGACTGTGTGGACTACAACAAACTAAGGAAAATTCTTAAAGAGATGGGAATACCAGACCACTTGACCTGCCTCTTGAGAAATCTGTATGCAGGTCAGGGAGCAACAGTTAGAACTGGACATGGAACAGACTGGTTCCAAATAGGAAAAGGAGTATGTCAAGGCTGTATATTGTCACCCTGCTTATTTAACTTTTATGCAGAGTACATCACGAGAAACTCTGGGCTGGATGAAGCACAAACTGGAATCAAGATTGCTGGGAGAAATATCAATAACCTCAGATATGCAGATGACACTACCCTTATGGCATAAAGTGAAGAGGAACTAAAGAGCTTTTTGATGAAAGTAAAACAGGAGAGTAAAAAAATTGACTTAAAACTCAACATTCAGAAAACTAAGATCATGGCATCTGGTCCCATCACTTCATGGCAAATAGATGGGGAAATAGTGGAAACAATGGCTGACTTTATTTTGGGGGCTCAAAATCACTGCAGATGATGACAGCTGCCATGAAATTAAAAGATGCTTGCTCCTTGGAAGAAAAGTTATGACCACCCTAGACAGCATATTAAAAAGCAGAGGCATTACTTTGCCAACAAAGATCCAATTGGTCAAAGCTATGGTTTTTCCAGTAGTCATGTACAGATGTGAGATGTGGACTATAAAGAAAGCTGAGCACCGAAGAATTGATGCTTTTGAACTGTGGTGTTGGAGAAGACTCTTGAGAGTCCCTTGGACTGCAAGGAGATCCAACCAGTCCATCCCTAAAGG
>SJYV01016732.1:1578602-1628978 GCA_006410875.1 Neotragus pygmaeus | reverse complement strand
TATATATATATATATATATTTCCTTTTTATATTCTTTTCCATCATGGTTTATGACAGTATATTAACAATACTTTCCTGTGCTACACAGTAGGACCTTGTTGTTTATTCATTTTATACATACTCCTTTGCATCTGCTAACCAAAAACAGTTTTATGATTTTTAATCTATTTGGATTTTTTTGAATTGCAATAAATAATTAATTTTGGATAACATAAAATGTATATTCTCTTGCTATCATGAAAATATCTTTAGTATACTTTTTCAATTTTATAATACCTAAAATATCTTTTATCCTATTGTATATATTATTATATTTCTATATCATAAATATTATTTAAAATTGAAAGAAAAAGAGGACATCCCTGATGCTGCAATGCATGGGAATCTGCCTGCCAATGAAGAGGACATGAGTCTATCCCTAGTCCAGGATATTCCACATGACAAGGAGCAACTCAGTTCCTGCACCACAACTTCTGAGTATTCATTCTACAGCCTGCAAGCCACACAGCAACGAAGAGTAGCCCCCACTCTCTACATCTAGAGAAAGCACACACTCAGCAACAAAGACCCACTGCAACCAAAAATAAATTTGAACAAATAAATGTATATATATATAAACTTAACAGAAAGAGAAGGAAAGAATAGAGGGAGGGAAGAGGAGAAGGAATTCCAAGACTTAGAACTAAGAAAACTTAGGACTCTATATATTTTTATTTTTAGAAATTATTGGCCAACCAAGGGTAACTCTTGGATGATGTAACTCACTGAAACAAGAATAACACAGGAAAGGAATGTTAGCCCTGGAGAACTCATTCAGATCAGAGCAGGCCTCCTGCTTAAGGGCCTCTCCAGGGACCACCAACACTCTTCAAGGTCTAGAGCTGAAATCAAGTCCCTCTGGTCATTGTTATTTTAGAGGCAAAGTCAAGAAAACTTGCCCTTGGACAGAAGGACTATAGGAATATTTCCTTGCTCAGAAGCACCACCTCTGCATCTTCTAAAGGAAGGACAAAGTTGAGGGAAGCTCATGAAGCCCTAGCCGTATCAGTGGCTTTTGCTCCAGTGTTGGAAAGAATGACATTCAAGTGCCCTCAACTGAGAGCATCTCTTGTTGGCCTAGGAAGCCCAGGTGAAGACAAATATTATTCTCATTCAGCTCCATCTTAAAACTATCCATTCTGAGAACTCATAACTATACAAGGCATAAATAGAAATCATATTCTCATTTATCGCCCTCCTGAGTCACTGTTTAAGGGGAGAGAAGTGAATATTGTAACTTGCTTTACTCTATACTAAATGCTCTAACTCTCCACTTAGCCACATGTTCTAAGTGGCCTTTCATCTCTCCTCTTTCTTTCTTTTACCATCTCTGTGATGCACAGAAGGTGCTCCAAATTTGACTTGGCTTCATCCAAATCCTCTAGTACCAACTCAGAATAGCACAGTCTTCATGGAGTCTCACGTTAAATACAGAGATGACAGTGCAAACAGTGGACATTATAAATTCACAAAAATCCTGGAATGGGAAGCCCTTGGAGTCACCGCAGTACACAACCCTTGTCTCCCATCTGAGGGCTTCCTTCTACCGGGTTTCTGCGAAATGAGGCTACTACTGCGCTACTTCTGCTTATGTTGACACAAAAGGGGGAAATTTTCCATTTCATACCAGAGAAACCCAAAGAAGATTATCCCCCATTCTTTAGAAGTTCTAAGCTGGAAAGAACTTTAGCAACCATCTAGTTTTCCTAGATTATTCTTTAATGAGAAGCCCAAGTTACTTATTCACTGTAAGAACTTACAGTGACAGAGAAAGGTTCTGTGCATCAACAGCTGTCACAGGACCTCTGCCAGTCATGCAAACATGCATCACAGACTATCAGCCAGATGATCCGTCAGTATCTTTATTGCTTACTCACTATGCCAGTGAGCCTTCCAGTTGTTTGAACTTTGTTCCTTTTGAAACTGGAGAATGACAATTCTCAGTGCATTGGCGTCTATTTCCATTCCCTTCATTCCCTTCTCCAGCTGAATAATCTCTTTTCTCTTCTCCTTTCTTTTTAGCTTAGATTCTCTATACATTTCTTTCCCATTTTACATCTCCACCTTAGGCAATAGATTACTGCCCTGAGCTGGATGGCGTGATGAGATCTGACATGGCAAGGTTACCTCTGTTACACAATCCATCCTGGGTCAACCCTGAAGCCTTATTCATAGCATCTCATCTCCAGACATTCTCTGAGACTCATAGCACACGGGAACATTCTTTTCTGTTCTTGCCCTTCTAAAGGGAATCTCTAATGCTCCATGGAAGTTGGCAACGCAACCAGAGTCACTGGGTTTGTTCTCCAAGGACTATCCAACAACCCCCAGATCCAGGTAGTACTCTTTGTAACATTCCTGGTGATTTACCTCCTGACCCTCACAGGGAACCTGCTGATGCTGCTGGTGATCAGGACTGATTCCCACCTCCGCACCCCCATGTACTTCTTCCTCAGTCACCTCTCCTTCCTGGATGCTTTCTATTCCTCAGTCATTGTGCCTAAGCTGCTAGAGAACCTGCTTTCCAAGAAGACTATCTCCTTCCTTGAGTGTTTTACCCAGATCTCTTTGGTCATATTTTCTGGGGCCACTGAAGCTTGCCTCCTTTCAGTCATGGCCTATGACCGGTACCAGGCTGTATGCCGCCCACTGCTGTATGTGGTGACTATGAACAAGAAGGTGTGTGCTGGCCTGGTGGGAGCCTCCTGGGCCATAGGAATGGGGACTGGCCTGCTTAACACCATCCTCCTGGCTCAGCAGCACTTCTGTGGCCCCAACCTCATCCGCAGTTTTGCCTGTGAGTTTCCACCAGTGCTCCTGTTGGCCTGTTCTGACCCCTACATGAGCGTTGCCTCCATCCTAACCACGATGGTGGTCCTGGGCCTTGGCACCCTTGTCCTACTCCTGGGATCCTACACCCATATCATCATGACAGCCCTGGGGATCAACTCTGCCTCAGGTCAGAACAAGATCTTCTCTACCTGCTCTTCTCATTTTCTTGTGGTCAGCATTTTTTATGGCTCAGGAGTTTTCAGGTATGTCATTGCTATACCTCCAGAATGTGGAAGTGGGATATTTTTCTCTTGAAATTAATGGTGATCTGTAGAACAGAGCACTGCAAAGTAGTAAGAAAAGAAGTGCACAAGAATTCAGAAGTCCTGAGTTCTAGTTCTGGCTCTGCCGTGTGGAGTATTAAAAATTTATTTTCTTTCCGAGACCTCAATTGTCTAACTCTGAAAAATAATCTTACAAGGACTAAAGGATTTCTTAATTTCATTAACCTATGTTTTGGGAGTTTGGGGGGGAAATCAAAGAGACCTTAGTAGGCTTTTATTCAGAGTTAGATAAAACATATATATGATATATTGTACTTGAAACAGATGCCATTTCTCTTTCCTACTGAAAGATGATGACCCAAAGCCTATTTGTCCTATAACTATTAATTAGACAGCTACTTACAACGACTGCTTTACACAATCAAGATCAATTTTAGTATGTGTCATACCACAAGACAAATGTTATTAACCTCATTTTAGGATTTAAAAAAACTGAGTTTCAGGAGTAACCAGGTGCTTTATTAAAGTTGCCTGAACAAGCTAAGAATGGAAGCAAAATATAAACTGAATCTCACTGGCTTGGAAACCTCAAGCTCTTTGCTATCATATTTCTCTCGAACATAAACAGCTCTAGTTAATGAGCCCTTGCTTCCCAGGAAATAGAGTCACTAATGGCCTGTGCTCTCTACTAGTGAATCTGGAGATGGATTTGCACAATTTGCCTTACCATTATTGGATTAATAATCATTTAGCATTCATATCATGCTAAACATAGTTTTATCTTTCACTTTATTTAAAGATCTTGGCTTCTTTTCTAAGCCAAATGTGCGAAATGTGCTAAAAATGATAAATGTTTGTTCCACCGAGCATTAGAAAAATAATGNGCCTGCGTTCAGCAGTGACGCTCCAGGGCAGCCAGAAGCAAACAAACAAAAGTAAAAAACAAAACAAAACTAAGGGTTGCCAAGTATTAAAGAAATGCCTTCTAATATGGGCACCTAATAGAGTCCAGCCCTCTCCAAATTGCCCGTATTCTACCTCCCTAGGCAGTATCTTTCCTCTCTGCCTACTCTCCGACTTCAAAGAGTCCCATCTTCCACCATTCACAAATACTGCGGGTCTGTGCTACATCGTCTCTTGCGTGGTCTCTGACCTCCAGTCTCCCTTCACCCCAGCACATCTGCGATACTGCTCTCCAGAGTACTGCAAACCTGCTTGTAGCACTTCTCTCTTTGACCTCCTTCAGGGATTCCCTGCATAAAGTTCAGATTCCTTAGCTTCATCCAGCACAGCAAGGCATCATGATCTGGCTCTTCTCCATCTATCCAGCCTTATCTCCCTTTGCTTTCCCCTCCTTAAAATTTATACTCAGATACCAACTGTGTCCACCTCCCTATCTTTATACAAATGGATCTCTGCCAACACTCAACATGCATCATTCAAAGGCTAAGGCCTTCGTTAACACTCCCGACAGACTTATTGTTCTCCCCATCACCTCTACAACTTAGTCAAATCACCTGTATACTAGTTTAGGAGTCCTAGAGGCCACCCTTAGGGCAGAAAGTGAAGAAGAACTAAAGAGCCTCTTGATGAAAGTGAAAGAGGAGAGTGAAANTGAAGCTCCAATACTTTGGCCACTTGATATGAAGAGCTGACTCATTGGAAAAGACCCTGATGCTGAGAAAGATTAAGGGCAGGAGGAGAAGGGGACAACAGAGGATGAGATGGTTGGATGGCATCACCAACTCAATGGACATGAGTTTGAGCAAACTCTGGGGGATAGTGAAGAACAGAGAAGCCTGGTGTGCTGCAGTCCATGGGGTCACAAAGAGTCAGACACAACTGAGCAACTGAACAAAAAATTGTTTGGATGGAAGGATAGATGGATGGGTAGTTGGTTAACAGTTAGGTGGATAGATAGTTGTCTAGTTGAGTAGGTGGTTGAATAGTTGGATAGATAGATGGGTGGACAGGTGGATGAGAAGATGATCTGTTGGTTTATGGCAACAGGGTAGTAGAGGCAAATGGGTAGTAGAGGGGTTGGTTTGTTCACTAACTAGTGTCATGTATTTCCTTCTCGCTGGACAACCTCTCCTTCTTTCCTTTAGGATCCTTCGCTCCCACCCTACTCCCAGGAGCCTAATTCCCAGGCCTGACCAACCTCTAGCACTTGCCATTTTATCCCTTGCTATTTGGCCCACGATCCTGCATCTTCAGAACCTTCCAGGGAGATTGTGGGACCAGTGCTGGGCTCCAGGTACTGGAAGATTTCGGGGTGATGGATGGAGATACACATGGGCCTTAGACTCAAGCAGAGTCCAGTTTTGCCCCTTAGTGGCCATATGGCCTGGGGCGGGTTTCTCTATCTTGGTTCCACTTTGGTAAATGGAGCTAGAACTCCTGGCCCACCTACTCACAAGGTCATGAGAATCAAATGAGAAACTAGGTGTGAGAGTGTGCAACAGATGTCAGGCAATATTCATATTATCCTGATGTTACCACTTAGGAGCAAGAGCTTCCTGTCTGGGGCCAGCATCCCCCACCTTCTGGGACCTTCTGTTCTCTTCACCCGCTGCGGCGCTCACAGTCAGCCTAACCTGAACCTGAAGCTCAGACCTCTACCCTCATACTACTCAGTGCTTCCTTGACTTGCCCTTCTCAGCCTTAGACACCCTGCTCTCCACAGTGTCAACATCCACCTCTCATGAGACGCATCTTGACCACTTTAGACAAAGCCCCCTGCGAGGCCATCTGCCTTCTGGTTCTGCATTTGAAAAGTTAAACTTGCTTCCTTCCTGAAGGTCCCAAGCCCAGCCCACAGCACAGTGCCAAAAACATAGTAAGTGTTTACTAAGTGTCAGGCGGGCTTCCGTGGTGACTCAAATGGTAAAGAACCTGCCTGCAATGCAGGACACCCAGGTTCCATCTCTGGGTCGGGAAGATTCCTCTGGAGAAGAGCTTAACAACCCATTCCAGTATTCTTGCCTGGAGAAGTCCATGGACAGAGGGGCCTGGGGGCCACAGCCCATGGGGTCACAAAGGGTCGGACACAACACAAAGTCTATATACCTGAATGATGCCCCTCTGGTTTTCCAAACTCTCTTTTGCCTGGGTATATTAGTTAGCTATTGATGCAAAACAAGCCACGCTAAATGAGGTGGCTTAAAACAACAAACACGTACTAGTTCTCATGATCCCGTGGGTTGGCTGGTACTTCTTCTGGCCTGGGCACCTGAGGAGGAGCCAGACCGTCCAGGATCTCCTCGCTCACATGTCTAAGGCTTCTAGTATGACTGAGTCCTCTCTCGCCACGGTCTTTCATCCTCAAGGAGGCTGGCCAAGCTGTTTCACAAAGTGGCAGATGAGTTCCCACAGCAAGAGGTTGAAAGCCCGACGCATATGCACTTTATAAGACTCTGTTTATTTCACATCTGCTAGTGTCTACTACGGCAAGTCACACAGCCAAGCCCAGAATCATTCTGAGAAAGACCCGCGTGAGAGAACTGACACAGAAAATGGTAGGTTTATTGGGGGCTATTACTCCAACAACCTACCATACAAGGTAATTGAAAACAGGATTGACTGAACCTATGTTCCAAAAACTCCTCTGAGAGGCAGAGCACTGAAGCCCACCAGGGGAGCCAGAGAGATGAAGAAGCAGGTAGCTGAGGGCTGTCAGGCCAAGCTGAAATCCTGAGAAAGGAACTGGAACTTCCTGTCAACATAATACCTCCCTGACATATACCAGCTTTCGCCTCTGTATTGGTCAGCTACTAACACATACCACTGTGTAACAAACAGCCTCAAAATATTGACGACTAACAACAAATACTCACTTTTCTTACTTGCAAATCTGTGATTCAGCTGGGGTTGCTCTCTTCCACGTGCCACATTCTGGGTTTTCAACTGAAAGGGCAGTGACTGGCCAGGGCACGCACACCTCACAGCAGCAGCAGAATCACAGAAATAGAAAGCCGGTGGAGCAATCACACTTCAGTCCTCCTTCACATTACGTCTGCGAACATCCCATTGGCCAAAGCAAGGCTCCTAGTCAAAGGACAGAGAGGTTCCCCTGTCCACCATGAAGTTCTGACAAGGGACTGGATGTAGAACACTCCTAGAGAGGAGTGAAGAGTCGTGTTCAATTTTTCTATCTATCACAACCTCCTCACGTTTCCCTCACTTCATCCCTCCTCATCTTTGCCCTTCCCCCACGCTAGCTCAGTCATTTCAGAGCTGCAAGTAACAAGGGGGTCAGTAGCTTTGCTCTAGCAGGTGACCCACACCTCCCTGAAGGTTCTCTGTGCTCAAGTCTACAGTAGATGACATGAGAGTAAGTTTGACATGGTTAGAAAGACAGCACAGGGTTAGGGGTCCATCTTCCTGCAGAGGAGAATGCCCTGAGGCCGTGCAGCTACCTTTGTCAGAGCAGAGTGGTCCGATTCTGCCATCGTGACACTTATCTTCATTTCTGGTACCCAGAGTCTCCAGCATCTTACCGTCAGGTCTGAAAATAGCGTTATTGGCTGGGCTCCATATTTGACAGAAACGCATGTCCAGGACATATTTTTATCATTAAACTCTTCTAAAAGTTTAAACAACAGAACACTTTGGAGGGGACTTGGGCAAAACTTCCTCAGGAAACGCGTTGATTTCAACCACCTGGATGGAGCAGATGTCCTGATCTTCTTTTTATCTTGCTGAACACCTTAATTGATTTATTACCTTCTCCTAACACATATAAAGGGAAATCTCATTCATTTGCTCGTGGAGCTTCCCAGGGGCCCAGGAATTAGGTCACAGGGAGGTTAGAAAACAAGAATTTTTGGAGTATACCTGCTAAGTGCCAGGGACTGCACCAGGAGAATAAGTGGATATCCAAATAGAGAAAAAAATTAATCTTGACCCAGAGTTCACACCATACACACCAAAAAATAAGCTTTAAATGGGTGGGTCATGGGCCTGGATAAAAACTACAGTTGTAAAATTTTGAGAAGAAAAGTTAAGAGAAAATCTTTCATGGCCTTGAGGTAGTCTAAGATTTCTTAGATGGGTCACAAAAAANTGCTTAACACCATCCTCCTGGCTCAGCAGCACTTCTGTGGCCCCAACCTCATCCGCAGTTTTGCCTGTGAGTTTCCACCAGTGCTCCTGTTGGCCTGTTCTGACCCCTACATGAGCGTTGCCTCCATCCTAACCACGATGGTGGTCCTGGGCCTTGGCACCCTTGTCCTACTCCTGGGATCCTACACCCATATCATCATGACAGCCCTGGGGATCAACTCTGCCTCAGGTCAGAACAAGATCTTCTCTACCTGCTCTTCTCATTTTCTTGTGGTCAGCATTTTTTATGGCTCAGGAGTTTTCAGGTATGTCATTGCTATACCTCCAGAATGTGGAAGTGGGATATTTTTCTCTTGAAATTAATGGTGATCTGTAGAACAGAGCACTGCAAAGTAGTAAGAAAAGAAGTGCACAAGAATTCAGAAGTCCTGAGTTCTAGTTCTGGCTCTGCCGTGTGGAGTATTAAAAATTTATTTTCTTTCCGAGACCTCAATTGTCTAACTCTGAAAAATAATCTTACAAGGACTAAAGGATTTCTTAATTTCATTAACCTATGTTTTGGGAGTTTGGGGGGGAAATCAAAGAGACCTTAGTAGGCTTTTATTCAGAGTTAGATAAAACATATATATGATATATTGTACTTGAAACAGATGCCATTTCTCTTTCCTACTGAAAGATGATGACCCAAAGCCTATTTGTCCTATAACTATTAATTAGACAGCTACTTACAACGACTGCTTTACACAATCAAGATCAATTTTAGTATGTGTCATACCACAAGACAAATGTTATTAACCTCATTTTAGGATTTAAAAAAACTGAGTTTCAGGAGTAACCAGGTGCTTTATTAAAGTTGCCTGAACAAGCTAAGAATGGAAGCAAAATATAAACTGAATCTCACTGGCTTGGAAACCTCAAGCTCTTTGCTATCATATTTCTCTCGAACATAAACAGCTCTAGTTAATGAGCCCTTGCTTCCCAGGAAATAGAGTCACTAATGGCCTGTGCTCTCTACTAGTGAATCTGGAGATGGATTTGCACAATTTGCCTTACCATTATTGGATTAATAATCATTTAGCATTCATATCATGCTAAACATAGTTTTATCTTTCACTTTATTTAAAGATCTTGGCTTCTTTTCTAAGCCAAATGTGCGAAATGTGCTAAAAATGATAAATGTTTGTTCCACCGAGCATTAGAAAAATAATGTGCTATCATTCTGGGGTAATTCCAAGAGCCGTAAATGTTGGGGGAAATGACAGCATTATTGGACTAGCATATAGTTTTGTAAGGAACAATCATGACAAGATGGGAACATACAGTTGTATATATTTTTTAAAAAAAGGAAGAGAAAACATTCTTCATATTCTCAACATAACTACTAAGGAAAGGCACTTTGAAAAGTATGAAGTACTATAGAAATGCATGAAATCATTTTTAGTTCTTTTCTAACCTGGAGCACTTCATATACTGCAGAACTTCCTTTTTCTCCTGAGGGCAGCTCCTATAATGTTTGGCATAAGATCACTCATGTATTTGAAGGCAGCAATGACTGACTTCTCATGATAATACAGTCATTTCTAGATGCTTCTACCGGTGATAGCTAATTCCACTCAGAGGACCCTCGTTGCAGAGTGTGGGATGGGATGGACCCTGGCTGCCTACAGCCATGTGTCTGTTGTCCTGAGCTCATTTTATTCCTTTGTGCAATTCCCTTCAAGGTACATGACTCCAGCTTCTGGCTCAGCCCTGGAGCAAGTTCTATCTGTGCAGTACAGTGTGGTGACCCCGCTACTGAACCCCCTTATCTACAGTCTGAAGAACCAGGAGGTGAAGGCAGCTCTAAGGAGGATGCTGGCCAGGAAGCCTAGGCTTACCTTCTAAGCCAGGCTCTACTGCTTCCTCATAATCGAGGAAGAATCAAGAGAAGGAAGAGGAGATAGAGAGCTTCATTTCTGAGATATCTCAGCATGAATCCTTGTCCCAAATGGAAGTCTTAATTCCCCTGACCCTTGTGCCCTCCCCTAGTCAAGCAAGATGGATAAACCTCCACAGAGTTGATGGCATTCATTCACAGATGACTCAGTCACTACACAAGAAAATTTTCTCAAAAACCATATAGAGGAATTCTCAAAAAGTGAAAAATAGAACCACCAAATGTCCCAGCAACTCCACTTCTTGGAATAGAGCCAAAGGAAATGAAAATACTAACTCAGAAAGACATATGCAAGTACATCTGTGGTGATCCAGTGGTAAAGAATCTGCCTTGCAATGCAGGGGACATAGGTTCAATCCCTGGTCAGGGAACACTCAGTGTTCTTTTCACTTTTATGCATGGAGAAGGAAATGGCGACCCACCCCAGTGTTCTTACCTGGAGAATCCCAGGGACAGGGGAGCCTGGTGGGCTGCCATCTATGGGGTTGCACAGAGTCAGACACGACTGAAGCAACTTAGCAGCAGCAGCAGCATCCACCTCTAAGGATTTTCTAGGTGGCACTACTAGTAAAGTCAATGCAGGAGGCATAGGAGATGTGGGTTCAATGCCTGGGTTGGGAAGATTCCCCTGTAGGAGGACGTGGCAACTGACTCCAGTATTCTTGCCTGGGGGATTCCATGGACAGAGGATCCTGGCAGGCTACAACCCATAGTGTCGGAAAGAGACACAATTGAGCGACTTAGCACATATCCTCCTTTAAAACCTTGTCTAACAGATTCTGTATCTCCAGTATTTAGTATGTTCTGTTAGTGTTAATGAAGTGTGAAAGTCTCTCAATCCTGTCTGACTCTTTGCAACCCCCATGAGCTATACAGTCTACGGAATTCTTCAGGCCAGAATACTGGAGTGGGTAGCTTTTCTCTTCTCCAACCCAGGGATCAAACACAGGTCTCCCTCATTGGAGGTGGATTCTTTACCAGCTGGGCTACAAGTGAACAGTGTGCAAAGAAAAAGAATGAATGAGGAGAAGAGGGTGAGAGAAGGAGCATATTAAAAAAAAAAAAGTGTGTCCTTCATGACAATACAGATGTCAGAGGGACGTACTGTAAGAGAGACTGGGATCCAAATAGATAAGAGTCAAAATTTCGGTTCACCACCCAAGGTCATCATCATAAGAGCTTGCTGAAACATGTCCACTCTGACCCACTGCCCAGAGTCTCGCCATCACCTATCTGAGCCTGGACCATTTCAGATCCCTGACTTAGTTCAAGACCTGTTCCAGGTGTAGAGGAAGGAGAAGGAGTTAGAGAATGCAGAACAAATGCTCAACTGCCACCCCATCTCCCATTCAGCTCTCAAAAAAGTTCTCAGAAATACAACAGCAATTGTTCTACCCAAAAACTGACAGGTCACATCAGCCCAGACCACTTCCATACCAGCTCCCTGGCTTCTATCTGTTCTTGATCCTTTGACCCTCAGGCTAAGATCCTCTCTGCAATTGTTTGTTTCCTTCAGCAAGTGAAAGTCGCTCAGTCGTGTCCGACTCTCTGCAATCCCACAGACTGTACAGTCCATGGGATTCTCCACGCCAGAATACTGGAGTGGGTAACCTATTCCTTCTCCAGTGGATCTTCCTGACCCAGGAATCGAACCGGTGTCTCCTGCATTGCAGGTGGATTCTTTACCAACTGGGCTATCAGGGAAGTCCTCTGAAAATCATGGCCTCATAATGTGGTACATTCACAGGGGAAATTTCCAAGATGAGGCTATTTCTCTGGACATGAAGGCCAGGGATGTGGAACTGAGCCAAACAGTCCCAGCTTCAGTGGCATTTCTGCTCTGCACACTTTGGGGAGCTGGTCCTTTACATTTTCTGGAGCATATACCTTCCTGAGTATGTAATTAAGGCAAAATAATAGTAGATGTGTGAGATCAGTGGAGGAATGGCCATTTAATCCTGCCCTCACACACACAAACACACACAGGGTTTATTCCTAAAACCCTGTTGACTTGGGGGAAAGCCTTTTGTCCCATAATTAGGGAAGGAAGAGAATGAGAATACGCTGGGTTCAAATTCAAACTAAACTTATGTGATGAATACCAAGTTGTTTCCTGAGTCTTAGTTTTCATTAAGAATAGGAGAGGAATGTCCTATTCTTCCCTTGCCTAGCACTATATGTCCCTAAACAGGCTATGGGGACTTCATTAGGGAGCTGCTGGGCTCTGAAACAAGAGAAATATGGTCTGAATGCCAAAAGCCCTGTTGCGTATGTAGGGTAGGAAGAAGGAATTAGAAAATGTAACTTGGCTAATACAGAAGTGGGGTAATTTAAATTGGAGTTTTGTTAGGCTGGATTGTCAAAGCAGGAAAAGATCTCATAAAAACCACTAGACCAAAACCTTCATTTAAAAATGAGGAAAGTGAGCCACAGAGACAAAGATGACTTGCCCAGGTTTAGACCATCAGTAAGAAGCAGAAACAGACTTTAGGACTCATATCTCCTGCTTCTCCATCTTTCACATTCCTTATAATCAAATTAGAATAAAGCTTTGCAAACATCCTCCTATAAATCAGAGAAGCAGCAAGGATGAGTAATAGTGTGCAGGGTCCCAACCAAAAGGCCCCAAGTGTCCAGATTCTTCAGTTACTGAGCTGTTCTTATCTATTCTTTTTATTTATTGTTATTAATTTTTATTGCAGTATAGTTGCTTTAAAATATTGTATTAGTTTTTACTCCATAGCAAAGTAATCAGCCCTACATATACATATATAACTTCCCTTTGTGATTTCACCCCCATTTGGGATACCACAGTGCATTAATTGGAGTACCCTGTACTATAAAGGATGTTCCCATCAGTTGTCTATTTTGTACTCAATATCCAAAGTGTTTATGTGTCAACCCCAATCTCCCAATTCCTCCCACCCTACCCCTTTCTCCCTTGAGCTCCATACATTTGTTCTCTAAGTCTCTATTTCTGCTTTGGAAATGTTGCAGTGAAAAGGGAAAAAAAAAGAGGAATGAGTTTTTTTTCTTTCTCTTTCCTGAGAACAAAGAAGATAAAGAGAACAGTGAGCAGGACTGAACATTGCTAATGTTTTGTTCTGGGTTTTTTTTTTTTTTTTCACTTTAACTGCTCTTAATCCTGCATGTCTATAACTAAGTTTGTGTTTCTGCCCCTAACTCTGCAGGGGCTACACTTTGCACCTATTTTCCTTTGTCTCTATGCTCAATACATCCTGTATATGGTGTTTACCCTTACAACACCCTTCCCCTTGTAGTTAAATATTAGAAAGAAGGCCACAGAGCCACTGAACTGCTAAACTCAATTACTGTGTTACAGATGTCAGCCTATGGCTGCTTTTAACAAGATCCTAAAATCCTTGCTCCTCATCAAAGATTTCTGACTGGGAATCCTCATCTTATATAAGCTTGTAGAATCTTCATGGAGTGGGAGCACAGTTCTTGAGGCATGAGCCTACTATATTCCGCCCTCCACCAGCTGAGAATTAAATCAACTCTCTATTTCCAAACTCTGTCTCCATATTTTTTATTCAGCTTTAGTGGGCAAAGAAAGCCAAGATTTTGGCCAGCAACAGAAATAAGGTCATCTATACCATTTTTCTAGATGACAAACACATGAGAAGATGCTTAACATCACTATTTACTAGAAAACTACTGTGAAGTATACCCTTGCACACATCAGAATGGCCATCATCAAAAAAGTTACAAATAATAAGCACTGGACAAAAGAGAAACTCTTACACTGTTGGTGCTAATGTAAATTGATAGAGCCACTGTGGAAAACAGTATGGAGTTTCCTTAAAAAACTAAAAATAGAACTACCATATGACCCAACAATCCCACTCCTAGGCATACACCCAGAGAAAATTATAATTCAAAAAGACACATGCACCCCCGTGTTCATAGCAGCATTATTTACAATAGCCAGGACACGGAAGCAACCCAAATTCCCATCAACAGAGAAATAGATAAAGAAGATATGGTAGATCTAGGTGGTAACCAGTTTGTGAAGGGTATTTTCTTATCTTAGGAGTAAGGAAGTACCTCAATCGCCCTC
This sequence comes from Neotragus pygmaeus, assembly GCA_006410875.1. Lineage (NCBI taxonomy): Eukaryota > Metazoa > Chordata > Mammalia > Artiodactyla > Bovidae > Neotragus > Neotragus pygmaeus. The sequence goes on along the minus strand of SJYV01016732.1, from coordinate 1,614,802 downwards.
GAGTCACCCATTTCAGATTCTTGGAGCCCCTGCTCTTCCTGCCCTTTTCCCTCTCCACATCTCTACCCGTTAAAATCCCATCAATACTTCAAAACGAGCTTAAACTCACTCTTGTCATGAATCTTTCCTTGAGCCCTTTTTCTCCCAGCCTCCCACCAAATATAAATTATCTTTCCTCTTATCAATACTCAGGGCACATTTCTAACCTCTCTCATAATATTAATGATAATATACCTTGTATTATAATTATTTATTAATGTTTATCTTATGATTCCTACTAGTCCATAAGGGAAGTGATGTCTTTAGCCAGCTTTAGATCCCCTCCAAAGTTCTTTGAATTATGCTAGGTGATCAATAAAACTTGGTCGAATTGAATTGATATAGGAAGGAATCTCCATCTTTGAGATTAAGTTCAGTCTATTTCCTATTTGATAGAGATGAAGGTGGCTGTGACATTTGGCCATGTCTGCCTTTCACCCTGTTTCCTCCCTCTCCCTCCAGCAAGAAAATAACAACCAGTCACTCAAAATCAAGCCCGTTATTTAGGACACAGGACACTGTTATAGTGAAAGTGCCATTGGGGGCACGGAGCCAGAGTCAAAAGTCTCAGAGCACTGTTTACCGACCCCTGGAGAATAGTCCTTGTATGTCCATCAATATCACTAGAGGGCCCAGGCCCAGAGACAAATCAGCTGCAACGCAGTATGAGCAAGCAAAATGAGGTAGCCCAGGGCAGAGGAATTTCAGGAACAGGAAGAGGGCAAAAGCAGCAAAGACAGGTGTTCACAACTTCTCACAGAACCACTGATCCAGCTTCTCAGAACAGAGTGCTTTATGGACCAACCTGATCATGAAGGAGATAAGGTAAGTTGACTGACTGGATTCTAGCTCAGACTCTCACTCAGTTTTATCCCCAGGAGGGCTGAGGTGGAAGTGTGGGTGAAAATTACAGACTTTCCTAGCCAGGTGGCAAGGAACACTGAGCCACCTAGTGGAATAAGGTCCATTTTCTTAAACTCCAAGAAAATTGGAGGGCAGTGGTAACAAGGGTTTGTCTTAGGGCTTAGGACTAAACAAGTCGAATTAGATGTTGAAGTCCAGGTGAAGGAAATCCTGGGACTCAGCCCTCTCTTAAGGAATCCTTGCTAAACAGCAGTGGAGTAAGTGGGGCTTGAAAATTGGAAACCTGAGTCAGCTTGATGAATTTTGTTTTGAAAACTATATTCTAGCCTAAAACCAGGAAATAAAAAGGGATATGGTGCTGGGACTAAAGGGCTGAGAAGAGGGAGAGGAAGTGTAAAATAGAAAATAGAATGGAGACTCACCGTAGTTAATTCCTACTTTATCCAGAATCTTCTTGACACATATAATGTCATCAATAAGGTCATCAACCAGGAAATCTGGCAGGAGTTTTAGGTGGAAAAAATGAGAGAGCTAAGTATTACCCAGAAAGGTAATGAGTTTCCCTCTTCCCTGGTCCTTCTCTGAACTAGAGGCTTAAGCCTGTTGCCTTTTGTGTGAGCAATCCAATACACTAATGCCCACCTCCCCTCCTCGGTAAAGATTCCCTTCCCTTCTCTGGGGCATCTCTGGAGGAATTATCAACTTAATCAGCTGACTTCCTCTGAAAATGCAGAGTGTTAGACTTCAAGATCCCCAAACAACTCAGATCATCTACCCATGAACTTTAAGGGGGCGTCTGGGGATTTGGTGATAAAGAAAATTTCTAACAGCCTCTTAATAATATCAGTTCAAGTCCCACACTTGATGTAGTGTCCTAGGCAATGAAACCAGAGGTGCACTTGACACCGAAAAAAGAATTTATCCCAGAAGTAGGCAGTCTTAAAAAAGAAAATCAAATACAGTGAATACAGTGAGCTGCTGTCTCACTGTATTTCACTACGTGCACTGTTCGCTGAACCCATGGTAGGCAAGATGTGAGCTGGGAAGCTTGAAGAAAACTCAAGGAGCCGTGGGAAGTGCAGACACGTTTAATCTCTCCTGGCTGGCACAGCAGCTGCAGCAGCAGACACACTGTATTCTCTCCTCTCGTGGCTGATCCAGCAACATAACCACAAGCAATCACACAGAGCCATAGGAGGCCTCAAGGACTTCTCAGATGGTGCTTCTATAGGCATATCACACAAAGTATCCCGTGAACAAGTGAGTACCTCATAACATGCTAGGAATGATCTCAGCTGTTACATAGCCATATATTTACCAAACGTGGGGCAAGAGAGCCTGACCACCATCTTGGCTAATTTGCTCTCTCCCTACAGATGCTCACACTTCCCATTTTTACATGTTAATACAAAAAACACTGAATAAAACACTATGTGACTGGCATAAAGATATACATAGAGATGAATGAAATTGAAGGGAGATTGTAGAAATAAACCCACCCATCTATGGTGAACTCATTTTAGGCAACAGTCCACAACATTAAACTGGGGGAAAAAGGATGTTTTCAACAAACAGTGCTAGGCAATTGGTTATCCACATGCATAGCAATGAAATTGGACCCTCTCCTCCTTCCACATACAAAATGTAACTCAAAATACATAAAAGGCTTAAATGTAAGAAGTGAAATTACAGTCAACATCCAATATCCACAGGGTTCACATTTCTAGAGTTCATTTAAAGGATACAAAATTTATTTAAGAAAATGTTTGTACATTATATATCTGATAAATCATTATCCAAAGTATCTCAAGAATGTTTACAACTCACCAACACAAAGAACAAAAAAACAATTATAATAATGGATAAATGACTTCAATAGACTGTTCTCCACACAGGTCATATAAATGGTCACCAAGCCATGAAAACATGTCGAAGATCGTTAGTCATGATGGAGATGCAAATTAAAACCGCAATGCAGCAACTCCTTCACATATTCTAAAATGGTTTAAGGTAAAGAAATCTAAAAATAACAACAGTTCACAACAATGTAAAGAAATTGGAACCTTCAAACGTTACTTGTAAAAATAGAAAAGGGTGCAACCTACATTTACAATGTGATGTGTTAGCCTCTCATTCACATCTGACCCTTTGGGACCCTATGGGCTGTATCTCATCAGGTTCTTCTGTCCATGGAAATCTCCAGACAAGAAGACAGGAGTGGGTAGCCAAGCCCTTCTCCAGGGAATCTTCCCAACCCAGGGATCAAACTCAGGTCTCCTGCAATGCAGGCAGACTCTTTACCATCTGAGAAGATGGGCTTACCACCAGGGAAGTCTACATTTACAATATAGATATTTAATTAGTATATTGTTCACAACACCATCCTAGAAATATACGCCAAAGAACTGATAACAGGTATACACATATACTGACAGCAGCACTGTTCACAGTAGCCAAAAGGGGGAACAAGGCAAAAGTCCATCCGTGGGTAAATGAATAAACAAAATTGTGTAGATCTGTAAACAGAAGTATTATTCACCATAGAGGGAGTAAAATAAAAGAATAAAGTCTCTGTGAAAAACAGTATGGCAGTTCTTCAAAAGCTTAAATATGGAATTAACGTATGATCCACCAATTTCACATCAGGGTACATACATAAAAAGGTTGAAAGCAGGGACTGGAACAGATATGGGTACACTCATATTCATGGCAACATTAACCACAAGAGCAAAAGGAAGAAGCAACCCAAGTCTCCATCAATAAATGAATGAATTACCTAAATGTGGCATTTACAAAGGAATATAATTCAGCCTCAGAAACAAAGGAAATAGCAACACATGCTACAATATTAATCTTAAAGTCTTTATGATAAGTGAAATAACCCTGTCACAAAATGACAAAAATATATGAATCCACTTACATGAGGTATCCACAGAAGTCAAAGACAGAAAGTAGAATGTCACTGACAGGGACTCCGGAAATTAGTGTGTAATAGCTACAGAGTTTCACTAGTGAAAATTGGAATGCTCTGAAGGTGCTTGTTGGGGATATGGTTGTACAACAATGTGAATGTAATTAATCCCAAAGAACTGTATATTTTAAATGGCTTGAATAGTAAATGTTTGTATATTTAGGCACAATGAAATAAATGAAAGAAATACTGATACATGTTACAACATGGATGAACATTGAAAACACCCCATGTGAAAGAAGCCATACAGGAAAGACATCAGTGCTGTGGATGACCTGGATGTGATAGAAACAGTTGGATTTTTGTAGGTAGAATCTACACCATCTCCTGCAGGAGTCCCAAAGCCACGTCAGAAACCAACAAGTGCCTGCTTTTACAGGAAATCCAGAGTCAAGTCAGGGGCCAAGATCCTCTCAGATTAAACGTGCAGCTGCTCCTGCAGAGGACACAGAGCCAGGTCAGAAACCAACACCGGGCAGGTGGAACCTGCTCTTGCTCTTGCAGGAGACGCAGACCAGGTCAGGGTATAGAACTTCTCGTGGAGAAGCTGCTCCTGCCCTGCATTAGACCCAGAGCCACATCAGGAACCTTCACCCCTGAAGACTGAAAACTGCTCCTGCAGGAGACCCATGTGGATTCACCACTGCTGCAGGGGAACCTGCTCTGGCTCCTGCAGGAGACTCTGGGCCAGGTCAGGAACCAGTGCCCTTGCGGGTTGAACTGCACCTGTAGGGGACCCAGAGCCATTTCAGGAATCACCACCCCCAAGGGCACATTTGGATCTGCAGCCATCACCACTTCCAACACACATCATCAACCCGCTCCTTCATCCAAACTTTGCTTTTCGTCTCTGGTCATTGTTTGTGTTGCAGTTTTTATTGCTTTGTCTTTCATATTATTTACAGCATTGTATATTTTGTGTTTTAACTTTATAACAATACAATGTAAGCCTTTTTAATATTGCCATTCAGGAGCATTAAACGCACTCATAATACTGTGCAACCATCACCACTGCCTCGTTACTGGTTTCTACATTTTATTCCCCAGATAAAACCCTATAGCCAAAGAATACAGCTCCCAATTCCTCCTCCCCCAGACTCTGACCTCCATAATCCTCTTTCTTTCTCTGTTTCTTTCTTTAACTTAACTTATTTATTTTTGGCTGCCCTGAGCTTTCATTGCTGTACAGGCTTTCTCCAGCTGCAGCAAGTGGGGGCTACTCTTCGTTGTGATGCACAGGCATCTCATTTCAGTGACTTCTCTTGTGGCACACAGGCCCTAGGGCTGGCAGGCTTCAGTAGCTGCAGCACACAGGCTCTGTAGTTGTGGCTTGTGGGCTGTAGAGCACAGACTTAGTAGTTGTGGTGCTTGGACTTAGTTGCTCCTTGGCATGTGTAATCCTCAAGGACCAGGTAATCACACCAGTGTCTCCTGCACTGACAGATTCTTATCCACTGTGAAAGTGAAAGTGAAGTCGCTCAGTCGTGTCCGACTCTTTGTGACCCCGTGGACTGTAGCCCACCAGGCTCCTCTGTCATGGGATTCTCCAAGCAAGAATACTGGAGTGGATTGCCATTTCCTTCTCCAGGGGATCTTCCCAACCCAGGGATCAAAGCCAGGTTTCCTGCATTGCAGGCAGACGCTTTAACCTCTGAGCCATCAGGGAAGCCCCGTACCACCAGGGAATTCCTTTTTCCCTATTTCTTTATCTATTGTCGATATTTCCTATAAATGAAATGATTAAAAATGTGGCTTTTTGTGTCTGTCCACATATTTTTAAGAAATAACTGGTTAATTTTTATTTTTATCTGAAATAGCATTTTTGTTACTTGAAAGAGGAATTCAGATATATTACAGATGAGATGTACAAAATGAGATTTTAAACATAGGAAATATGGGCATAAAATTGGGATACACACTGCTGTTCTAAGTGTGACACCAAATGATATGATGCATATACTCCTGTAAAGGAAACTCATGTGACTACAGAAGGTATGGAACAGAAACAGCCTCACAAGCACAGAGAACAGACTTATGGTTGCCTAGGAGTAGGAGTGGGGTGAGAGTCCAATTGGGGGTTTGGGACTAGCAGATGCAAACTATTATAAAGAGAATGGATAACAACAAAGTCTTATTGTGTAGCACAGGGAACAATATTCAATATCCTATGATAAATCATAATGGAAAAAATGTAAGGGAGATGCTCGAACTCACTATTATTAATATCATAATTTAAAACAGCAAAGAGATGACACTCCACACCTGATAGATGACCAAATATTCGTTAGTTGGCAAGTGTTTTGTGATACAGAAACCCACAAGGATTACAGTGAAAGCTGCAACCTCTCCAGTGAAATTGAAAGTCACTCAGTCATGTCTGATTCTTTGCAATCCCATGGACTATACAGTCCATGGAATTCTTGNTTAGTTGGCAAGTGTTTTGTGATACAGAAACCCACAAGGATTACAGTGAAAGCTGCAACCTCTCCAGTGAAATTGAAAGTCACTCAGTCATGTCTGATTCTTTGCAATCCCATGGACTATACAGTCCATGGAATTCTTGAGGCCAGAATACTGGAGTGGGTAGCTTTTCCCTTCTCCAGGGGATCTTCCCAACCCAGGGATCAAACCCAGGTCTCCCACATTGCAGGCAGATTCTTTACCAGCTAAGCCACCAGCAACCTCTCCAAGGCATGAGTATTTGATCAAACTATGCCTACACACAACTATGTCCCAGATACTCTTCTTCTGGGTAAAATTCTCAAAACTATTGCCATATAAGTTCTTGAGGAAATATGTGTTAAATGTTTATTTCAGATCACCCTGTCCAACTTTCAGTGTTCCACACTCTTGGCCTGAACTTTCTCGGCTTCCTCTTTGCCCTGCCCGCTTCTTCCTCACCTCCTCCAACAACCAGAGCATCCAGAGACTTGGCTGAGCAGGCAGCAGAATTTTCCAAGAAATAATTTCTCCAAGATGTCCAAATCTGGTGAATGTCTCATGATGAGGGCTACACACTGACAGTGCTAATTCAGACATGGATCAGTGAGATCCAGCCACTCCAGAGCCTGAAGAACAAGTGAGAAAACTTTCTGCTGCCCAGGAGAAGAAAACCACCACACTCTAGCAAAACCACTGCTAAGTTATCCACTAGCACCATAAGAACTCAGGAGGAACTAGCTGAAATAACCCTTCATTCTCCCCCTCCTAACTGCCATGATGGGCCAATGAAGACAACATTGATGAGTGGAGATCGACTACACTTGGCCCACCAGGTTCTGTACGTGAAGGTGATATGTTCTTTCTGGATACTACATTTTCATAGTATTGTCCACACCAGTGGTTTATTTTTTTAATTTTTATTTTATATTGTAGTATAGCTGATTAACAATGTTGTGTTAGTTTCAGGTGTACAACAAAGTGATTTTTTAACATAAATTTATTTTAATTGGAGGTTAATTACTTTACAATATTGTATTGGTTTTGCCATACATCCACATGAATCCGTCATAAATATCCATGTATCTCTTCTTTTTGAAATTCTCTTCCCATGTTATTATAGACTATTGAGTAGAGCTCTCTGTGCCACCCAGTAGGTCCTTGTGTTCTGCACCAGAATCTATTATAGCAACATCAACAGTCCAGGAGGCATCTGTCTGTACATCCTTAAAGACAACTGGGGTACCTTTGACCATTTCAAAGGTTTTGCTGTCCATTTGTTGATTTCTGACTAACTGTAATCCTGTGGATCCTCTGCTCAAATGCATAGACATTCAGTATTTGATCAACAGAACAGAAAATGATAAGAGAGCTGGACAGTGGACCAAGAGATGTACAACATAATTCTCATAATGTGTGTGCAATGTAAAGGAGCAGAAGACATCTTCTCGTGATGCTACAAATCTTTATACCCTTTATAGTATGAAGTCTATGTAGATGTTACACTGATTCTGCTCTTTGCTTTTGTCCTTTGAAGGCTGGGAGACTCCCCAAAACATAAATGCTATCAAGAGTACAACTTTGTAGCTTTAAATTACTTATGCTTAAAATGCCTACTTGTAATTTCTTATTCCTTTGATATATCAAAATGTATTTTGCAATGTACTAAAGACTGGGAGGGATTGGGGGCAGGAGGAGAAGGGGACAACAGAGGATGAGATGGCTGGATGGCATCACTGANAGTCCATTCTGAAGGAGATCAACCCTGGGATTTCTTTGGAAGGAATGATGCTCAAGCTGAAACTCCAGTACTTTGGCCACCTCATGCGAAGAGTTGACTGCTTGGAAAAGACTCTGATGCTGGGAGGGATTGGGGGCAGGAGGAGAAGGGGACAACAGAGGATGAGATGGCTGGATGGCATCACTGACTCAATGGACGTGAGTCTGAGTGAACTCCAGGAGTTGGTGATGGACAGGGAGGCCTGGCGTGCTGCGATTCATGGGGTCGCAAAGAGTCGGACATGACTGAGCAACTGAACTGAACTGAACTGGTTTCCCAGTTCACATGAACCTGGAATTTATTATTTAATTTAATTATTTGATTTGTAAGCACTTACTTTTCTTTAAGCCAATTAAATAGAGCTCATTTACAAATTAACCTCAAAAATATTAACCAGAGGCAAAGACATACCAAGACATGTTTAGACCGACACAATGCAAGATCTAGCTTCATTTTCTAAGCTTAGTCATGAATTAGATATTACAATATAAAATTTACTAGTTTATAAAAAACAGTTGGAATAAATAAAACTTTTAAAGGCTGTTTCCCATTTTTCCTCACTCTTAGGGGTTAGAGATGGTCTAGATAAGTGTTCCTGAGAACAGAGCCAGAGCCCTGGTCTCAAGGCACAGGGAAAGAAAATCAAGTTCTAACAAAGTGGCGGCAGGTCTAAACCACATGGTGCCCAGACAAAGCAAAACAGCCATCAAAAAGCACAACACAGAACACAGAGTGAAAACACACATATAGACCTGGCAGTCCTCATGAGACACTCCCTTAAATACAAGAATACAGTCTCTCAGAAAACCTCCTATAAAGACACAAAACTTTAGATCCAAGTACTAACAGAGTAAATGAACATATCTCAGGTCTTCAAACATTTCAAAGGGAGGAAAGGAAGCCAGGTTCAAAGAAGGGGGAGGAGGCGGGAGAGGAGGGTGAAAGGGGTGGCCTTACAGACGTCTCCTGCCACCTGCAGATACCCAGGCGTTATGGGACTTTACCCTGGGCCTCCAGAGATGGGAGGACTGGAACTCGGCCCTATCGGAAATCTGCCCAGAACAGAAGCAGAATTCGAGTCTCTGCCAAGTGGAGGTGATCAGTCTCCAATCCTCAGCTCACGCTGAGGCCCTTCGACCAGATTCCTGCGTCCAGGACCAGTGGACTAGAAAGAAGGGGAAAGATAAGAAGGGTTATGGAGAGGAAAGAGAGAGGGCAGGGGAGAGAAGTCAATAAAGTCTCTTGTTCCTTACCGGTCGGGGCACCCTGGCCAGTTGTCCGCATCAGGAGGAGACTAGGGACAAAAGGGTCCCATTTGCGGCCACTAGGTCTGGTCTATTGGCAGGCAAGCTGGCTCCTGAGTAGCCCAAGTGGTCAGGATATCAGTTGCAGAGAAGAGTCCTGCCAGAGTTGCCATTTGTTGCAAGAAGGGGGACCCCTTCCAGGGCCCAAAACNGCTGCTAAGTCACTTCAGTCGTGTCCAACAGGGTGCGACCCCATAGACGGCAGCCCACCAGGCTCTGCTGTCCCTGGGATTCTCCAGGCAAGAACACTGGAGTGGGTTGCCATTTCCTTCTCCAACGCATGAAAGTGAAAAGTGAAAGTAAAGTCGCTCAGTCGTGTCCAACTCTTAGCGACCCCATGGACGGCAGCCCACCAGGCTCCACTGTCCATGGGATTCTCCAGGCAAGAGTACCACAGTGGGGTGCCATTGCCTTCTCCAACATAGCTCTAATGCCTTTGAAAAACGCAACAAGCCAAGAGACAGAGGAGTCAGGAATATTGCCGGGACTGAAAATTTCCTTCTGCCAGAACACAATAGGAGAAAGGCAAGATTCAGTAGCGGCGCAGAAGAATTTCAAAACTTCTCTGACCAAGGATTCATATTAAGGATGGTCTTCTGGAACTGGAGAGAGAGAGGAATTTCTAGAATATTCCAACAGTGTTCAATTTTGTGTATTATCTAAATCCCCTATTTTGAAGACATGTAATAAATTGCAGACTCTCAGAAATGAGAGTCATTAAAGGACTTTAAGCTCAAAGTCCTCTCTCTGGGACTTCCCTGCTGATCCAGTGGCTGAGACTCCGAGCTCCCAGTGCAAGGGCCCCGGATTCAACCCCTGGCCAGGGAACTGAGATCTCACATGCTGCAACCAAGACCCAGTGCAGCCAAATAAACAATCAAATAAAAACAAAACAAAACCTTGGGGACAGTGGGACTCACCTTGGGGACAGGCATCTTAGAGTTACTGGCAAATGCTGAGAGTCGATGAAACAGGACAATGGGTACATGGGGTTCAACAGAATTACTCTAATGTGAACTTAAATCTTGGGTTGGCCAAAAAGTTCGGGTTTTTCCATAAGATGCTACAGAAAAACCCGAACGAACTCTTTGGCCAACTCAATATAATATTTCCATAATAAATATGACTTTCGATTTTGAAATTATTCTTCAGTATAGGGAATCAAGATCTCATGAGCCAGGGTGGGAGCCAGAGCACTGCCGAGAGGACAGGCCATTCCTCAGAAGAGCTGGGCAGAGACGANAATTTGATCTCTGGTTCCTCTGCCTTTTCTAAAACCAGCTTAAACATCTGGAAGTTCACAGTTCATGTATCGCTGAAGCCTACCTTGGAGAATTTTGAGCATTATTTGGGAGTCATCAAAAGGGAAAATGAAAGTCTTTAGTAGACTTTTATTCAGTGTCGGACACAAAAGTTAAATACATCATCCTTAAAACATGCCATTTCTCTTTCCTACTGGAAGATGATGTCTCCAAAGCTTATTTGTACTGTAACTATTGATTAGCTAGTTACTATACTACAGCTGCTTTACACAATCAAGATCAATTTTAGTAAATATCACACCACAAGATAAACATTATTAGCCTCATTTTCCAAAAGAACACTGAGTTTCAGGAGTAACCAGGTACCTAACAAAAGCTGCCAGAACAAGCTAGGAATGGAGCCAGAATATAAACTAAGGCTCACTGACTTGGAACCTCAAGCTCTTTTCTACCATGTTTCTCTCAGACATAAACAGCTCTGGTTGATGAGTTCTTGCTCCCAGGAAACAGAGTAACTAATGGCCTGTGCTCTTTACTAGCGAATTGGAGATGTATTTGTACAAACTGAGAACTTTCCTCACCTGGTTGTTACTTGGCAAGAAGTAAGGGGTGGGAAATGATAAGGTCCAGGAGAGCTCACCTGTCCTGAAGACAAAACTCTTCAGCTCTCTTTTTCTCAATTTCCTCATTTGCCATAAGGGGAATGATAAGACTTCTTCCAACCACTTCACAAAAATGTTAGGAGGGATAAATTTAAAAATAAAAGTGACAGTAAAATGAGTATCTTTTTTAACCAAGTACATAAAACCCACAAAGATCATTCCAGTGATAATGACACATTGCAAAAATAAAATTTGAAGGCTTCTTTCAAAAATACTCATAATGACACTTGACAGTGTACACCCATGAGGAGAAGACAGTGGCAACCCACTCCAGTATTCTTACCTGGAAAATCCAATGGACAGATGAGCATGGTAGGCTACAGTCCCTGGGGTCACTAAGAGTGGAACATGACTGAGCAACTTCACTTTCACTTTTCACTTTCATGCAATGGAGAAGGAAATGGCAAACCACTCCAGTGTTCTTGTCTGAAGAATCCCAGAGACANATGAGCATGGTAGGCTACAGTCCCTGGGGTCACTAAGAGTGGAACATGACTGAGCAACTTCACTTTCACTTTTCACTTTCATGCAATGGAGAAGGAAATGGCAAACCACTCCAGTGTTCTTGTCTGAAGAATCCCAGAGACAGGGGAGCCTGGTGGGCTGCCATCTATGGGGTTGCACGGAGTCAGACATGACTGAAGCGACTTAGCAGCAGCAGCAGCAACATACACCCACAATTTTAATCTTACTATTTTGGATTCATATCTCATGCTAGATACATTTGTATCTTTCACTTTATTTACAAAGCTTGGCTTCTTTTCCAAGCCAAAGACAAATGTGCTAAAAAGGACAAAATTTTGGTCTACTAAGCATTATAAAAATAATGGGCTGTGATTCTGAGGTAATTCCCAGAGCCATAAATTGTAGAAAAATAATGACAACTTTATTAGACTATCATATAGTTTTGTTAGGAACAATCGTCACAAGATAAGAACATGTAGTTTTATATATAGGGAAACGAAGAGGCAAAAATCCTCAGATTATCATCATAACTACTAAGGAAACACGCTTTGAAAACTGTGATGTGCTATAGAAATTCAGGAATTTTTTTTTAGTTTTATTCTAACCTGTAGCACTTAATAGGAGAAGGAAATGGCAACCCACTCCAGTCCAGGGACAGGGGAGCCTGGTGGGCTGCCAACTATGGGGTCGCATAGAGAGTCAGACATGACTGAAGCGACTCAGCAGCAGCAGCAACAGCACATAATATGCTGCAGAACTCCCTTTTTCTCCAGGGCGGTTCCTGTAATGTCTTGCATATGATCACTCATGTATGGAGGCATTTGAAAGCAGAAATGACTGACTTCTCACTGGTAATAGTCATTTCTAGATGCTTCTATCACTGATAGCTGACAACCCTGAGGACCATCCTTGCAGAATATGGGATGGGATGGACCCTGACTGCCCAACAGCATTGTGGCTTTCATCTGGACTTCATTTTATTCCTTTGTGCAATTCCCTTCAAGGTACATGACTCCAGCTTCTGGCTCAGTCCTGGAGCAAGTCCTATCCTTACAGTACAGTGTGGTGACTCCACTACTGGACCCCCTTATCTACAGTCTGAAGAACCAGGAAGTGAAGGCAGCTCTCAGGAAGATGCTGGCCAGGAAGCCTAAGCTTACCTTCTAAGCCAGGCTCTACTGCCTCCTCATAATAGGAGGATAATAGCAGGAAAAGTCAGGAGAAAGAAGAGACAGAAAGACTTTGCTCCTAAGCTATCTCAGCATGAATTCTTCTCCACAACAGAAGCCTTTGTTTGTCTGATCCCTGTGCCCTCCCCAAGTCAAGCAAGATGGGGAAACCTCTAGAGAACTAATGGCACCCATCCACAGGGGACCCAGTCACTGCACAAGAAAATCTTCTCAATAAATCTATGGAGGATCTTTGAAAAACTAAAAATAGAACCAACATGAAAAAAGAAAGTGAAAGTGAAGTCTCTCAGTCTCTCATTATGCTGACTCTTTGCAACCCCATGGATAGTAGCCTGCACCAAGCTCCTCCGTCCGTGGGATTTTCAAGACAGGAGTACTGGAGTGGGTTGCCATTTCCTTCCCCAGGGAAACTTCCCAACCCAGGGATCGAACCCAGGTCTCTCACATTGTAGACAGACGCTTTACCGTTTGAGCCACCAGTGAAGTCCAAAAGTTTAGTCCAAAAACTAAAAATAGAACCAACATATAATCCAGCAATTCTACTTCTAGAAGTATATCCAGTAAATGAAACATTAACTCAAAAAGATATCTACAAACCCCCATGTTCATACTAGCATTATCTACAATAGCCAACAGATGGAAAGATCCTATGTTTTCTTAATGGATAAATGGATAAAGAAGGCATGGATAAAGCCGTGGAATATAATTCAGCCATAAAAATGAGGTAATTCTACCATTCATGATAACATGGATCGACATTGAAAACATTATGCTGAGTGAAATGTCAGACAAATGCAATATTATCTCCCTTATTTGCAGAACATGGGGAAAAATCAAACTCATAGAAAGGGTCCTCAGAGGCAGAGGGGTGGGAAGAAGGGGGTTTGGAGGAAGGTGATCATAAGGTAAAATTTCCAGTGTAACATAAATACTAGGGATGTGATGTACTATATGATGACTCTAGTTAACACCATTGTATGATATATAGGAAATCCATTAAGAGAGTAAATATTAGGGATTTACATCACTAAGAGTAAAGTTTTCCCTTTTTTACTTCTTTGTTTCTTTATACTTATTTTTATAAAATAATTGACTTTTTTAGAAACAGAAATGAGTTATATTTGAGTCACATTGAGAACTATAGCCCAGAAGACAACCTCTCAAATAACTCTGAGAAACTGCTCTGTTGAACCAATATTTTTTGCACAGTCATTTATATTATCAGAACACAGAACATACATCAAGTGTGACAGGAGTGTATTCCATCCAGTTTCCAAAAGACACAGGTTAAGTATATAGACAGTGAGACAGCAGTGTTAACAGGGAAGAGTCAGTTTTGATTCTTCCATGCTATATCTGTTTCTTTGGCCACTTTTATTATTATACTCACACATAATGGTCGGCCTCAGAAAATCCTGCCCCTCAACTTGACTGTTCAGCTAAAGTGCCTTTGTTCAGAACTCTGACCATCTTAGATGACAGGAATGAAGAAATTAATACACGTCCCTGCCTGAGGTTTGCCTATCTGGGAGTTACAAGGTTAAATGGCCTTTTTAATCTGTTTCCTCATCTCCCCCCATCACCGATCCATAAAAGAACTTGGCATCCAGACCCCAACAATATGGTTATTTTGAGACATTATTCTACCAAGACATCCTCTTGGTCAGCCAGCTTTCTGAATGAAGTTGTATTCCTTGCCTTAACACCTCGTCCCTCAGATTCACTGGCCTGTTGTGCAACAAACAGAGCAAGCTTGGACTCTTTAACAGCAGCACCCTAGTGTCTAGGAATGGAACACAATCTTTCAGGGAAAGTTAACATGGATGTCATGAGAATGGAGTTTCTTTATCCCTATCTTCAAAACAGACATCCTTTACCTTAATGATTGAAGCAGACATCCAGTACATGTTCACAATCTGTTCAGGTTCACACAAAATTCAGGTTGAACCATGTACAAGACAGAATGGCTTTCCCATACTTCAATGTGTGAAAATTTTCTCCACCAGAGTGAACTTTCAGGATTTTCTCAGTTAGGAGTTTTGAGATGAAGAAGATTAACTGAACCTATTGCAATACTCATTTATATATTTATATATATATATATATATCCAACCATCCTGCTCTACACTTCGCATTTATACAGATTTATACAGTAATGTATGTCAACTGTCTCTCTAATAATCTGGGGGGCGGGTGGGGAAATAAAGAATATCTTCACAGCTCTACCAGCCATTTCCACAACTNATATATATATATATATATATATATATATATCCAACCATCCTGCTCTACACTTTGCATTTATACAGATTTATACAGTAATGTATGTCAACTGTCTCTCTAATAATCTGGGGGGCGGGTGGGGAAATAAAGAATATCTTCACAGCTCTACCAGCCATTTCCACAACTATTGCTTTTCTTTTTCATTTCTTGCCCTTTTGACCTACCCCCTTTTGCCTCTTCCACAATCTTTTACTTTTGTCTATGCACAAAGTGAAAATCTGACCACTAGCAAATTTATCACTTCATTTTGGAAGAGTCCCATCTTAGTACTGAGACCCAGCTTCTCCTTTGTTCCCATACCAAATACTGCCTGACAAAATCTAGAGGTCCAGAGTAACTTGGAAAGAAGTGAAAATCAGTATATCTCCTCCTGTCTTTGTCCTTAACTATCAACACCTAAAGTAGAACATAGCAAATAGCAAATCCTCAGTAACTATTTGTTGATTACGGAGTGAGTGATGGAATGAATGGTGGTTCTGTCTGAGAAGTCCTGTCTCTTACATGATCCTAGGAAACAGAAGGAACTATCCACATTTAAAGTGTAAGTCTTGGAAAATAGAAGACAGAGCTGTGATATTTAGCAGTCACACAGAAACACAGGACTTAAAAGGTCTTATAGAGTTCTGGCTCATCACATCCATTTTAAACAACGAACTAATATTCAGAAAGTTAATATACACTGAAATTGAAGTTTAAAATAAACACGTTCACCTAAGTAAATAAATAAAATTTTTAAATAAAGTATAAGTCTTGAGAGCAAAACCTAGGCTAAGAGATTCTGTATCCCCAGCGTCTAGTATGTCCTATCACTTAATTGACTCTCAATTAGTGTGCAAAATTTAAAAAAATGAATGAGATTGAAGGGAGTGAGAGAAGGAGCATATGAAAAAAATCAGTTAATTGTGTCCAGTAAAATTCCTGCCTTCGTGACAATATAAATGTCAGAGAAAAGTAGCATGTAGGAGAGATCAGGACAGAAAGGGAGAAAAAAATCCATATTTGGGGACGCCAACCTGGGTCATCCTCACAGAGCTCACTGAATTGTGTGCAGTCCGGCCACCCTGCCCTGAGTATAAGAAAAAAAAAGCTGAGCATAAAAACTACCACCCACCTGAGCCCAGACTACTTCAGATCTCTGTCTGCTTCAAGATCTGTTCCACAGGATAGAAAACCCAGAAACAAGCCCATGCACCTATGGCCAATTAATCTATGACAAAGGAGGTAAGACTGCACAATGTTGGAAAGACAGTCTCTTCAACAAATTGTGCTGGGGAAACTGGACAGCCACATGTAAAAAAAATTAAATTAAATTAAATTATTCATTAACTCCATACACAAAAATAATCTCAAAATGGATTAAAGAGCTAAAGGTGAGACTAGACACAATTAAACTCTTGGAGGAAAACACAAGCAGAACAATCTCTGACATAAATCAACAGCTTTTCTGATCTATTTCCTGGGATAACAGAAATAACAACAAAAATACACAAATGGGACCTACTTAAACTCAAAAGGTTTTGCATAGCAAAGAAAACAATAAACAAAACAAAAAGACAACCCACAGATTGAGAGAAAATATTTGCAAATATTGTGACTAATAAGGGATGAGTTTCTAAAATGTACAAACAGCTTCTGATGCTTAGCAGGATCAAACAAATAGCTCACTCAAAAAATGGGCAGAAGACCTGAATTAACATTTCTCCAAAGAGGACATACAGATGGCCAACGGGTATGTAAAAAGATGGTCAATGTCGCTAGTTAGTAGAGAAATGCAAATTAAAACTACAATGAGATATCACCTCACACTGGTCGGAATGGCTATCGCCAAAAAATCCACAAACAGCAAATGCTAGAGATGGTGGAGACAAAAGGGAAACCTCCTACACTGTTGGTGGGAATATAAATCAGTACAGCCACTAGGAAACACAGTATGGAGGTTCCATAAAACACTAAAAATAGAGCTACCATATGACCCTGCAATCCCACTCCTGGGCATATAACATGAGAAAAACATCATCCAAAAAGATGCATGCACCCCGGTGTTTACTGCAGCACTGTTTGCAATGGCCCGGACATGGAGCCAACACAGATGTCCCCATCAGAGGAACAGATAAAGAAGATGTGGTACATATATACAATGGAATATTACTCAGGCATTAAATAGAATGAAACAGTGCTGTTTGCAACAACATGGATGGATCTAGAGAGTGTCATACTGAGTGAAGTAAGTCAGACAGAGAAAGAGAAATATCATATTACATCCCTTATATGTGGAATCTAAAAAGAAATGATACAAACCAAGTATTTTATTCTTTTTGTTGCAATGTTGAATGGAATTGTTTCCTTAATTTCTTTNGAAGGACTGATGTTGAGGCTGAAACTCCAATACTTCAGCCACCTGATGCAAAGAGCTGACTCATTTGAAAAGACCCTGATGCTGGGAAAAATTGATGGTAGGAGGAGAAGGGGATGATAGAGGATGAGATGGTTGGATGGCATCACCGACTCAATGGACATGAGTTTGGATGAACTCTGGGAGTTGGTGATGGGCAGGTAGGCCTGGCATGCCTCATTTCACAGGGTTGCAAAGAGTTTGACACGACTGAGTGACTGAAATGAAGTGAACTGATGCCTTCCTGAGACTGTAACTGAAGAAAATAATAAGGAGATGTGTGAGTTTGGTTGGTGGAATGGTCATTCAATCCTGCCCTCCCACATACCACTGTGAACAGCGTTTATTCTAAAACCTTGTAGACTTGGGGAAAGCATTTTATCCCATAATTAGGGAAGGAATACCTTGCAGTACCCCTGGGAGTTGTGTTACATTGTGTTCAAATTCAGACTAAAATCATATGATGAATATCAAGTTATTTCCTGAGAGTTTGTTTTCTTAAGTGTAAGAGAGGGAAGTCCTGTTCACTGCTCGACAGGGCCTATAAGTCCCTAAATAGATTATGGCAGCTTCATTTGGGAGCTGCTAGTCTCTGAGACAAGGCAAATATGGTCTGAATGCCAAAAGCCCCAGGGGATATAGAGGTAAGAGGAGGGAGTTAGAAGATATTGACAGTTTTCTAACCTCTCTAATGATACTTATGACACTATATCTTGTATTATGTTGATGTTGTTGCTGTTCAGTCACTAAGTCATGTCTGAGTCTTTGTGACCCCATGGACTGCAGCCCACCAGGCCTCCCTGTCCCTCACCATCTTCCAGTGTTTGCCCAAATCCATGTCCATTGAATCTTGTATTATAATTATTTATTAATGTTTGTATTATACTAGTTGAGGTTAGAGATGCTTTTAGTCAACTTTAGATCCCCTCCATAGTTCTTTGAATTATGCTAGGTGATCAATAAAACTCTGTTGAACTGAATTAATACAGAAAGTAATCTCCATCTTTTGAGTTGTTATAAGTTCAGTCTCTCTCTCCTCCTTAGTAGAGATGAAGGTGTCTGTGACCGATGGCCAGGTCTACCTACTCACCCCATTTCCTCCCTCTCCTACCAGGAAGAAAATACAGCCAGCCACTCAAAATCAGGCCTTTTATTCAGGACAGAATTGGAATATGCACTGTTGCATTAAAAGTGCTATCAGGGGCACTCAGCAAGGGTCAAAAGTCCAGAGCACCATTCACGCATCCCTGGAGATTAGTCCTTACATGTCCATTGTCACTACAGGGCCCAGGGCTCACAGACGAGTTAGCTTCAAGGGGGTACAAAGAAGCAAAACAAGGTAGCCAAGGGGCAGAGGAGTTCCAGGAACAGAAAGAAGACAGAAGCAGCAAAGACAGCAGGTGTTCACAACTTCTCACAGAGCCACTGATCCAGCTTCTCAGAACAGAGCGCTTTATAGGCCAACCTGATCATGAAGAAGGAGACAAGGCAAATTGATTGACAGGATCTTGGTTAGATTTACATCTAGCTTTATCCCCAGGAAGGCTGAGGTGGAAGATTGTGGATGAAAACTACAGACAGACTTTCCTAGCCACATGGCTAGAGACATTGAGCCACTTAGTGGAGTAAGGTCCATTTTTTAAAACTCCAAGAATATTGTGGGACAGTGGTACAAAGGGCGTGCCTTAGGATGTAGGACTGAAAGGTAGAATTAGATGTTCAAGTCCTGGTGAAGGAAATCCTAGATCTCAGCCCTCTATTTTCCTACCCTAGGTAGGAAAATTGCTAACAGGTGTGAAGTAAGTGAAGCTTCAAAACTGGAAACCTGAGTCTGCTTGATTTTTGTTTTGAAGATTACATTATACCTTAAAAGACCAGGAAATAGAGAGAAAGAAGTATAGTGCTGGGACGAAAGGACTGAGAAGAAAGAGGGGAAAGATTAAGTAAAAAATAGAGAGGTGACTCACCAGTAGTTAATTCCTACTTTATCCAGAATCTTCTTGACACACATAATGTCATCAGTAAGATCATCATCCAGGAACTCTGGCAGGAGTTACAGGTGGAAAAAAATGAGAGAGCTAAGTATTACCCAGAAGGGTAAAGAATTTCCCTCTTCTCTGGTTTTCTCTGAACTAGAGGCTTATGCCTGTTGCCTTTTAGGTGAGAAATTTAATACAGTAATGCCTATCCCTAGGTAAGGATTCCCTTCTCTTCTCTGGGGCAGCTCCTTAGGAATTATCAACTTCATCAACCAACTTAGTCTGAAAATACAAGGTATTATACATCAAGATCCCCAAACAGCTCAGGTCACCTACACATGAACTTTAAGAAACTGTCTCGGGATTTGGTGTTAATGAAAAATTCTAAGAGCCTCTTACTCGGTGTTATCAAGTTCCACAGTTAATTTGGAGGCCAAGGCAGTGAAGCCAGAGGTGTGCTTCACACCAAAAAAAAGGAGGTTATCCCAGGAGTAGGTTTCAGAAAAACACAGGAACAGGGTAAAAAGAAGTCACTCACTGTCACAGGAGATGTTACAGATGTTCCTTGAGTGAGGGTTCTGGTTGTCTTTGCACCAGATTTTATTATTTATCTGGAAGAGTCCATATTCTGTGCTGTCATTGTTTTGTACTATGGCTTGTGTGTCATAACCACTGGTGTGAAATGCGGTACAGACCCCTGAGAGGAAGAGGAAAAAGAGATTTCACGAGGATGTTCATGTGTAGCATAAATGAGGACCTGTATTCCCAGACAGAAAAAGGCTCTCCAACCAGTCTCCAAATATGGCAGACCACGGAGAATCTTGATAAGGTGAAAAGAGTTCCAAAAGATCAGACAACGGGAAAAAGGAGAGATAGATAAATAAATGTAATAAAAGAGTAAAAAATAAGAGAATTGTTCAATAATTTAATTAAAAGTAGAGAGGGGGAAAAGAGGATGAAGAGAATGGAGGTAAAGAGAGAAGAAGATGAATTATGGGACAAAGTGAAATAGCAGGGAACTCACATCCAGGCAAACTGACACCTCCGTAGTCCTTCAAGTCTTTCAGCTTCTGGAACACCTCGCATTTTGTTAATTGTTCTGCCTGGGTGGCATGGAATAGGATGCCTACCAGGAGCAGAGAGACAAAGGACATCATTTTGGTTACCCCCCAAGATCCTGACATGGGGTCACCACACTGCTCACCTCCTTTTATTTGTGGAAAAAGCCTCAGGGGCCCTGGCATCAAGCCTTACATCCAGGAAGAGGATGACGAAAGAGGCCAGTCAAACCAACAAAGAAACATTGAGCCTGCTAGCTTCCTTCAGTAATTTCACCCCACTTTTCCTTTCCTCCCCAGAATCTGTAGTCCATACTAGGAATAGTTACCTGCCCAAAGAGTGTTACAAACATGATCCTGTTTCCCATTTGGCTTTATTTATGTTGTTTCCGGTAGTATTGGTTCTAGGAAGCAAGATGTGCCCAACCTACTTCAGAAACAAAGGGGGCCTCAGGGGTAATACAAGTGAAGCAATCAGAAAATGCACAAAGGGTCCATGGTCAACTCCTCCTTCCCCTTAGAGACATATAGAATATGCGAAAGGACTGTACATCATCATATGTCACGGTCCCAGAATCAGAGCTGACACTGGCCCACTCAACCCAGGCATGAAACAAAAGAAGTGTCCCTTGATGTCTTGGTTCCTGGTTGAGTGGTCAGGAACAGAAATAGAATATGACCACAGAGACTGAGAATCACATATAACTTGAATCCAGAGACTTCCTATTTCACAAAAATGGAGAACTTGAAAAGTGTGTATGACAGTACTTAGCTACCTTCCGAGCTGCTATCAGCCTCCCTATCCCCAACCACCAATACCACTAAAGAGCCAGATACCACATTATAAATCTAAAATTAACCACTTGCAATAAATGTGTTCATAAATATATATAAGCTTGTAGACAGCCTCAGAGTAGGCCACAGAAGGTTAAAAAAGAGTGACTCAACCTTTTTGGGAAAGGTGGGAAAACTGGACTTTGAGCACTTTATTATTGGAGTAGTATACACCTGGTAGTTCAGCTGGTGAAGAATCCATCTGAAGGGCAGGAGGCTTCAACTTCAGCATCAGTCCTTCCAATGAACACCTAGGACTGATCTTTAGAATAGTCTGGTTGGATCTCCTTGCAGTCCAAGGGACTCTCAAGAGTCTTCTCCAACACCACAGTTCAAAAGCATCAATTCTTCAGCACTCAGCTTTCTTTATAGTCCAACTCTCACAACCATACATGACTACTGGAAAAACCATAGCTTTGACTAGACAGACCTTTGTTGGTAATGTCTCTGATTTTTAATATTGTCTAGGTTGGTCATAGCTTTTCTTCCAAGGAGCAAGTGTCTTTTAATTTCATGGCTACAGTCACCATCTGCAGTGATTTTGGAGCCCAAGAAAATAAAGTCTGACACTGTTTCCATTGTTTCCCCATCTATTTGCCATGGAGTCATGGGATCAGATGCTATGATCTTTATTATCTGAATGTTGAGTTTTAAGCCAGCTTTTTCACTCTCCTCTTTTACTTTCATCAAGAGACTCTTCAGTTCCTCTTCACTTTCTGCCATAAGGGTGGTGTCATCTGCATATCTGAGGTTATTGATATTTCCCCTGGCAATCTTGATCCCAGCTTGTGCTTCATCCAGCCCAGCATTTCACATGATGTACTCTGCATTATCACTATATAAAGTACTGATTATCACTATATGAAGTATTGACAATCACTATATGAAGTACTGAAACTAAACAGGACCCTGTGGGGCTTCTGAAAACAGAAGTATTTTCAAGTCCCTCATTTCTTCTTTGTAGGGAATAGACTGCAGCCTCCATGACCTTACCTGAATTCCAAAGGATAGATTCAAAAAAATGCTAATCAGGGAAAGGTGGAGATGCAGAGACAGGGAGGAGCAGCCCAGAAACAATAGCACAGCCTTGGGGCAGGGTCCTAGTTTCACCATAAGGGATACACTAACAATATTTTTTAGCTCTTTGCAGAATTAAAACCTCCAACAAATGGAAGATGTTAGCATTCATTTCAGAGACGACTACCTGAGGCCAGATTAAAGGAGTGAAGGCCCTGCACACATCCTACTCTTATCAACAACCCTGCCCTTGAACCATTGCCAATAAACTCCTCACCAAATCTTCCCAGGTTGGGACACACAGTTTTGAGGGGCATGAGCCCATTGTGTCCCACCCCCCTTTGCTCTGAAAAGCAATACAGCTGTTATCTTCTACTTCACCCAAAACGGTCTCCAAGATTCAATTCAGTGCACAGAGACCAAGTTTTTGGCATGGGCACCATGAGTGAAATGAGTGTAGAGGATCTTGGTCTTCCAAAAGAGACAAGCAGAAAGTCCTAATATTAGAGATATGTGTTTAGAAACACAGTAGAAGGCATCCACTGCATTTCTCCTCCATTCCATTCAGAGGCATTGGAAGAGTACATGGAGAACAGGAATAGAAATTCTATCACCCTAAGCAAGTATGATTGAAATATTGCTGGGAGTGAGAGGATGACCTTGAACCATGTGGAAGAGGTTTAGATTAAAAAAAAAAAAAATCTAGTCCTAGAGAATAGTCTTTCCAACAGAGGTGCCTGGTGTAAAATGTCTCCTGCCCAGGGCTGTGGACTAAAAATACCTGTAATAGAATAAAATGATGGGCCAGGGTGTCATGAATCACAGGGGCTTTCTTACACTTCCAGCCAGGTCAAGGTTTATGGCAGCAGCCTATTTGCCTACAATTTGGTAGTATCTCTGCCCTTCCAAGAAGCAGCATACTAGGCAAGAAATCACAACTAAATGCAAAAAAGAAAAGAAATACACCTCAGGCAAGAGGAACCATTATTTCCTTAGAAATGTTTATAAAATAGCATATCTGGAGTTGTCCGATAAAGAAGATAGGTATCTATTGGAAACAATTACAAACTTTTCAGAGAAAGATGTCAGTTCTTAGAGATGGATCAAAGAAAAAGAACAAACAACAATCTCAGCATTGAGGAAGTGTATGGAAAGACGTGAGCATTGCTGATGAAGGAAAACCCCTGCCAAAATCTCTCCGGAGACACAGGGTACTCTCTGTGCAGGCCAAGATCTGGCTCAAGGGAGTGAAGAAATATTCACAAGATGCTGGATTTTTCAGAAATATGCTAGGAAGCTATGCTCACTCCCTTGGATGCTTTTGAGGGTAAAATTTTGATGGTAAAAATCAAAGTTTCTCAAACTAGTCCTATGGAGGACTTCCAGAGATTGAGGAATCAGAAGCACCTTCTTCAAAACACATTTGGCAGGAGCCATCTAACACTGTAGTTTGTAGATGATTAGTAACTGGTAGAGACCTCGGCCACTACTTGGAGGGAACACCCTGAGAGCCACAATAATATTGACCATTACTCCTTACTCCTTACAGGGGCTACTCTGCTGGCCCAGACAGTAAAGAATCTGCCTGCTATGCAGGAGACCCATGTTCGATCTCTGGGTGGGGAAGATCCCCCGGAGAAGGAAATGGCAACCCACTCTAGTATTCTTGCCTGGAGAATTCCACGGACAGAGGAGCCTTTCAAGCTAGGTCAGACGTGACTGAGCGACTCACACACACACGTTACCGTTAATAGCCTGACCTTTTTCTGCTTCCTCCTATAATTAAGGTAAGTTATCACTAGGTGAAAAATAAAGTTAGATCTTAGAACTGAAACCCAAATTTAGACAAATTCCTAAATGAATTAGTTATTTAGGGCAAATAAAATTTGGGGAGTGAGTGTTTTTTCTGACTTATTTCCTTTAGCATAATCAAGTTCC
The DNA here is from genome assembly GCA_006410875.1 of Neotragus pygmaeus. Classification (NCBI taxonomy): domain Eukaryota; kingdom Metazoa; phylum Chordata; class Mammalia; order Artiodactyla; family Bovidae; genus Neotragus; species Neotragus pygmaeus. Next base: position 1,590,325 of record SJYV01016732.1, on the reverse strand, counting down.
ATCCATATTGTTGGACTGGCAGGATTTCTTCTTGTTTAAAGCTGAATAATATCCCATTGTATACCTGATGCTATATCAACATTATTTTTTTATTCTAATAAGTTATGCAGTTTATATTTTGAAAACTATTTTTAAATAAGTTTCCTTTAGAATTTTTATCATTTCAAGTCTTACATTTAACTCTTTAATCTATTTTGAGTTAATATTTGTGAGTGGTATAATATAGTCCAATTCTCGCTGTTTTGCATGTGAATATCCAGTTTTCTCAGCACCATTTATTAAGATACTATTGTTTCTCGACTGAGTAATCTTGACTCCCTTCTCAAAGATTAGTTGTGTATGCTTTGGTTTATATTTGAGTTCTCTATTCTGGTCCATCAATCTGTATGTTTTTATGCCAGTACCATACTGTTTTTGCATTTCTTTTCCATGGGGATTGTCTTGATCCCTGTCTCCTGTACAACGTCACGAACCTCATTCCATAGTTCATCAGGCATTCTATTTATCAGATCTAATCCATTAAGTCTATTTCTCACTTCCACTGTATAATCATTAGGGATTTGATTTAGGTCATATGTGAATGGTCTAGCAGTTTTCCCTACTTTCTTCAGTTTAAGTCTGAATTTGGTAATAAGGAGTTCATGATCTAAGCCACAGTCAGCTCCTGGTCTTGTTTTTGTTGACTGTATAGAGCTTCTCCATCTTTGGCTGCAAAGAATATAATCAATCTGATTTCGGTGTTGACCATCTGATGATGTCAATGTGTAAAGTCTTCTCTTGTGTTGTTGGACGAGGGTGTTTACTATGACCAGTGCATTTTCTTGGCAAAACTCTATTAGTCTTTGCCCTGCTTCATTTCACATTCCAAGGCCAAATTTGCCTGTTACTCCAGGTGTTTCTTGACTTCCTACTTTAGCATTCCAGTCCCCTATAATGAAAAGGACATCTTTTTTGGGTGTTAGTTCTAAAAGGTCTTGGAGGTCTTCATAAAACCATCCAGCTTCAGCTGCTTCAGCGTTACTGGTTGGGGAATAGATTTGGATAACTGTGATATTGAATGGTTTGCCTTGGAGATGAACAGAGATCATTCTGTCGTTTTTGAGATTGCATCCAAGTACTGCATTTCAGACTCTTTTGTTGACCATGATGGCTACTCCATTTCATCTGAGGGATTCTTGCCCACAGTGGTAGATATAATGGTCATCTGAGTTAAATTCACCGATTCCAGTACATTTTAGTGCTCTGATTCCTAGAATGTCGATGTTCACCTTTGCCATCTCTTGTTTGACCACTTCCAATTTGCCTTGATTCATGGACCTGACATTCCAGGTTCCTATGCAATANTTGATAAAAGTTATTACTGATGGAATGTTGAGTTAACTCTGCATTTTTCACCTTGCTGTATGTACTACTCAGGGTATAAAAGCCCCGAGAAAAATAAAGAAAATGGGCCTCGCTCACCGAAGAAGCCTGGTCACCCCATGTCTCTTTCCTTATCTCTTTCTCTATCTCTTCATTCGCTGATGTCGTCCATCCTGAGGATATTCCTGGACTCTGCTGAGGCTGGACCCCGGCAATGAAGGATGACATGGCATGACCAGTTATTCCAAAAGCCAAACTTTACTTCTATTAAATATCTTCCAACATCTTACTGGATTAAACTAACAATCTTACTAAGAAAAATAGGTAGTTGCAACAAGTTTATCCTGCAGAGTTCACCCGGAAGTTTTACTGTTCAAAGTGTAGTTTTGTTAGAGTGGTTTCACTGAGACTTTGTTAGTGACTGAGGCCATTGTTTGATAACACCCACTTTATTTTTTCCAGGATAAAATTTTGACAATCAATAGGAACCAAGTTAGGATACATTTTATGTATATCTGTAGATCTGTGTGTCTGTTCCACAATATTTAGAAGGCAGCAATATGTGAATATAACTTTTACAGACCAATTTAATCATATTTTCAGGCCACCACAATTTTCTTCTTTTTCATAATATCTTCTATTTACCTTTCCTCATTATCCAGAGGCTAGACTGTGGGATGTTAGATTTGAATTACAGCTTCACCACTTACTAATTGTACTGTCCTGAGCAATGTACTTGATCTCTCTATTGATGGGGACTACATGGGGTCATTGTTAAAATGGCTTGTTATGCTGACCTCGCAAACAAAGAATAAAGTCACAGTGACCCTTGAGACTTACAAAACTGCCCAAATGACATTTTGTTTTCCCACTGGCACCTACCTTCTTAAGGCTACAAGACCACCAGATTCCAAACCTCCCACTACGTGACCACAGGACTCTGCTACAGGCTAAAAATTAACCATCTCTTCAAGGGAGGACACCGATTCTTCTCAAGGGCCAGTCAACCTCTTATTTTCCTTCTAATAAATTTCCTTTTCTTGCCTGACTGCCTGGCTCTCTCTCTCTTTTTCTCCTCACTTGCTTTACATCTATGTTACAGTTGCCGGATATATGTAAATTATAGATAATGATAATAAACCTCCCCTGATTCATGTGAGGCTTCAATGAGATAATTTTGTAAGACTCTTATCATAGTGCCTAGCACACAGAGATATTCACTAAATGATCACTTTTAGTGTCATTTTGCTACCACGTCTTGCCACATGCTCCTCTTTATATTCTCTCCACTCATTCTTGATGCTTATAGTATTTAGTCGAGATAAGGGATACAGGAAGCTAGTCCTAGGGAGATGAATTTTTCTGTGAGCAGGATTTCTGCATTCAGGAATGCCAGCTCTGGATGAAAGAAGTGTCTCATGAGGGTAATATGGACCCATCATCAAGGCACAGGAAACTGAAAGGAGTTCAGGTAACTCCACTAACCACTTGTTTGCTGCTTTATATTAATACCTAGAGTCTAGAACAGCACCCAACAGGTCATAAATACTTAGTATTTCTTGAATTAATTAATGTGTGGCATGGTTTTATACAAAAATATAATCTAATACCTAGAAAACTACATATAGACCCTTCATTTCCACTTACAAACAGTGCTTCAAAAATTGATACATATTAACTTAAAACAGACTCAGAAAACCAACTTATGATTACCAAAGAGGATAGGTGTGGGAGGAGGGATAAATTGGGAGTTTAAGTTCACTCAGTCATGTCTGACTCTGCAACCCCATGGACTGCAGCACACCAGGCCTCACTGTCCATCACCAACTCCTGGAGTTTGCTCGATCTCATGTCTATCAAGTCGATGATGCTATCCAACCATCTCATCTTCTGTCGTGTCCTTCACCTCCTGCCTTCAATCTTTCCCAGCATCAGGGTCTTTTCCAACGAGTCAACTGGGAGTTTGTGGTTGCTATATACCCAATACTATATTTAACATAGATAACCAAAGAGGACCTAATGTAGACCATAGGGAACCCTGCTCAATATTCTATAATAAATGGGAAATGAATTTGAAAAAGAATAAATATATGTATCTGTATAACTGCATCACTTTTCTGAAACTAACACAGCATCATAAATCAACTATAGTCCGATAAGATAAAAAAAAATTTTAAATAAAAACGTGATTTTAAAAAACACTTCAGGAAAAAATGCTGAAATTAAACTTTTAAACACAAAGTGGATTTTTTAATTACTATTATTCCTATATAATAAATCCTAAGTTTAAAATATTGTATTTTCTTTCTACCTAGAAAAGTCTCTCACACTTTTCTTTGTCATCTGGCATCTCTCTCAGGCTCTTCACAACCCAAAACCTAGGCAGTCATGCTTTATTCTAAGCTGTTAATGTTTTCTGAAAGACAGTATGTTAGGAACTTCCTTGCAGGTTACCTTTTCCTCATCCAAGTCTTTCCACCCTGCCTTTCACCGGTCAAAGTAAGACACTGATCCAGTTTATTCCCGGAGGAGCCATCCTGGTCTGTTATTAGGAAAGTTCACCCTCTGCTGTGACCCTGTGCTGTCCTCCTGCTGCCGCTGCTGCTGCTAAGTCGCCCCAGTCGTGTCCGACTCTGTGCGACCCCACAGACGGCAGCCCACCAGGCTCCCCCGTCCCTGGGATTCTCCAGGCAAGAACACTGGAGTGGGCTGCCATTTCCTTCTCCAATGCATGAAAGTGAAAAGTGAAAGTGAAGTCGCTCAGTCGTGTCTGACTCTTCGTGACCCCGTGGACTGCAGCCCACCAGGCTCCTCCGTCCATGGGATTTTCCAGGCAAGAGTGCTGGAGTGGGGTGCCATCGCCTTCTTCGGTCCTCCTTCTGGCCTACCTTTGTTCTCTGCTTTTATGTAGAAGGAACTCAGTGCTGTACTCTTACAGCAGGGTCTCTTCTTTACATCTGTCATTTAGCTTCATTCTACTATATACTTGTATTCTTTTTAAGGGGACTGAATTGGTTTATGTAAATCAGTAATGTTAAAAACTAAACAGAACAAATAATCTACAGAATTACATGGCCATCTTCTCCTGCCTCCTCCCTGAGAGACTAAAGCAGGACCCAGGTCCTAACCCCTTCCAAAGTAGAAAGACTACTATTGACCTTAGGGGTAATCCACCCCAGTGATGCAAGAACAAATTACAGCATACTCACATTTCACCTTGGGGTTCATTCAGAGTATCAGATAGTTATTAAATAAGTGAATATTTGCTTCATGAATTATAAACTACTAGACAAATATTAGTTGTAATGATTGCTTTTCCTTCCAGTCTTTCTCTGTCTAATAAGGAAGAGGTCATTATATTTGAGTGAAACACCTAGATGTGTTCCCTAATGAACCAAAACATTTCCCTGGAACAAAAACATAGCTGCAGCTGATCTGGTTGACTCCAAGATACACCTCCTCCCTAGGGAGACTCTTCTTCAACCACTACAAGAAAAGGAGTCTGTCTTGTCAATAGCAGCATATAGAATAGAGTCAACAGTCTTCTGTGAGTATCCAAGGTTGGGGAGAAGGCAATACATGGAGCCTTCATAGGAGAGAGGAAGAACGTCCACAGACCTGTAAGCTGGCAGAAGAATTTAGTCCAGGGGTAAGACAATCAGGAGAGAAGGCGCTGACTCCAAGCCCAAAGCAGGTCAGGTTTCCTTCTCTACTGAATCTAAGTACCTAGAATTCATCTAAACCCACACTACTGTCTACCTACAGAGAGCACCACCTGTGGCCCAACCTAAACAATCTGGAAGCTTGCCATATTTTTTTAATGTTTGTGTTAGTTCCAGGAAATTCCAATGAATGGGGCCCATATTTGCCAACATTCTTCTGGAGGCTCTAGGAAGAAACTTCATTTACCCCAATCTGACCCTCTTCAGGGAGCCTTACTTTACTTTCATACTCAGAAACCATGCTATAAATAACAACTCTTAACCCTATAGGAATCACCTCTATGAAACCAGCACAGGTAGGTGGGTTTGGATTTTCTACAACAAACACCCCCTTAGTCGTATAATCCCTCTTCTTCATAAGAATCCCTCCAATACTGAAGATTCATCGGAAAAGACCCTGAAGCTGGGAAAGACTGAAGGCAGGAGGAGAAGGAGACAACAGAGGATGAGATGGTTGGATGGCATCACAGACTCAATGGCCATGAGTTTGAGCAAACTCTAGGAGATGGTGAAGGACAGGGAAGCTTGGTGTGCTGCAGTGCATGGCATCGCTAAGAGTCAGACACGACTGAGCAACTGAACAACAATATTAAGACGGCTATCACATCTTCCATTTGTTTTGTCTTTTCCTGATTAAATATCTCCACATTCTTCAGAAATTCCTCATACTTTATATCTGTGTGCCTGTGTGCCTGTGTGCTCAGTCGTGTCCAGCTCTTTCCAACCCCACAGGCTGAAGCCCGTCAGGCTCCTCTGTCCATAAAATTTCCCAGGCAAGAATACTGGAGTGGGTTACCATTTCCTCCTCCAGGAGATCTTCCTGACCCAGGGATCGAACTTACGTCTCCTGCATTGGCAGGCAGATTCTTTACCACTAAGCCACCTGGGAAGCCCATAATTTATACCTACTAAGTCCTAATTCACGATAATCCAAAAAATCTTGAAAAAAGCCTCAAATCATTTCCACATGAATGGCTACCAAATCAGGTCTTATCCTTCCTGTATTTTTTCAGCTGACTGTTGAAGTTGACATGCGGATTTTATATGTGCCCTTGCTAAATTTCATCTTGTTTTTTAGTCTAGCATTCCAAAAGACAAGAATTTTTTTTTTTTACTTTATTTTACTTTACAATACTCTATTGGCTTTGCCATACATCGACATGAATCCACCACAGGTGTACACGAGCCATTTTGAATTATAATTTTATTACCTATAATATTGCTTTCCTTTCTTTGATTCACATCTTCTTAAGTTTGATAAGCCATGCATGTTTGCTATGTCTATCAAAGGCACTGCTAAAACAAGTGAAGAAGAGAAGATCTACAAAACCTTCTCCTTTTCACTAGAAATCTTTCTCAGACTTTCAAAGGGTTATTAATGAATAATTTTGGTTATAGTAGCCAAACTAAGAGCATTCTCTTTAACCTCATAGTCATCATCCTTTCTATGATGCTTACTGGAATTGATATCCCCTTTTTCTATCCCTTTCTCCTGATTTACTAGGATGGTTTTGATCTACTAAATTATTATTAATACTATCAACAGAAGACATTATGTGAAGTTTCACACTGTGATTTGCGTTACATAGCTCCTGATGATATGTCCTTTGAGAATTCCAAATGTTCCCCAAAACATCTATTTAAGAATTTTACCAGGGATCAAGGTCAAATTCACTGGATAACAAGAGCAATAATAACTTTCTGATCATAAGCATTGATTCAGAGTCCAGATTTGAAAAGTTTTGAGTCAGTGAACTGGTTTGTTGATTTGGTTAGTTTTACTGGCTTCTTCTCTTGCTCCATCTCTCCACTAAACATAGAGTCCTATCCCACTCTCATTTCAAGTATCTCCCTAGCTTTTTTTTTTTTTTTACTTTATTTACTTTACAATACTGTATTGGTTTTGGCATACATTGACATGAATCTGCCACGGGTGTACATGAGCTCCCAAACATGAACCCCCCTCCCACCTCCCACCCCACATCATCCCTCCAGATCATCCCTGTGCACTAGCCCCAAGCATCCTGCATCCTGCATCTAACATAGACTGGCGATTCGTTTCTTACATGATAGTATACATGTTTCAATGCCATTCTCCCAAATCATCCCACTCTCTCCCTCTCCCTCAGAGTCCAAAAGTCTGCTCTACACATCTGTGTCTCTTTTGCTGTCTTGCATACAGGGTCATCATTACCATCTTTCTAAATTCCATATATATGTGTTAGTATACTGTATTGGTGTTTTTCTTTCTGGNTGCATCCTGCATCAAACATAGACTGGCGATTCGTTTCTTACATGATAGTATACATGTTTCAATGCCATTCTCCCAAATCATCCCACCCTCTCCCTCTCCCTCAGAGTCCAAAAGTCTGCTCTACACATCTGTGTCTCTTTTGCTGTCTTTCATACAGGGTCATCATTACCATCTTTCTAAATTCCATATATATATGTTAGTACACTGTATTGGTGTTTTTCTTTCTGGCTTACTTCACTCTGTATAATCAGCTCCAGTTTCATCCATCTCATTAGAACTTTTGACATGAATCTGTATTCAAATGTATTCTTTTTAATAGCTGAGTAATACTCCATTGTGTATATGTACCACAGCTTTCTTATTTTTGAAAATAATATGTTTGAAATCAATAGGTTAGACATGCATACCTCTCCAGTCCCCCCATTAGTGTGTTAGATATGACCCCTCATTTCTTACACTTTTGAGAGTCTCCTTTATCTAACAGAGGATGAGGGGCAGGGAAGAACTCTTTGAAACAAAGAATTTTAATATCAGCAAAGGTGGTTTGTGATGGAAGCCCTGATGCCTACCTGGGAAGAGTGGGAATCGACACAATACCTCTGAAAACCACTTGAGTAACTTTCCTAAGAACCTTATTCCATTCCTAGTAAATCATCAAAGATGGGATGAAGATTCATGCACATAGGTGAGGAGCAGCACTTATAACAATGAGAGTTGAAAATAGTACTTATATTCAACCACAGTGCATGGGCTAGTGAAAAAGAATTATTCATGACGTGGGAAAGTGCTCACAGAATAGTGAGAAAAGAAATCTACAAAGCTGTATACATACAGATGTTTCTACTTTTGTTTTTACATATCATTAGGAAGAAATACTTAAGTATGATGTTAGCAGTGGTTCTGATATGGTTGCTAAGGCTGAATTTTTTTGTTTTTAAGTTTTTCTACAGTGAGGGAGCATATATTAATTTTGTAGTAAGTTCTGACTAAACTTTCAAAGTTGGTGACATCATTTAGACTCACATGAGATTGTAAAAAACAGTTTCAGTTTAATTTGTTGTCCTCCCAATTCATAGCCAGTTTTCTATTATAATTTTATTTGTACTATACTCTTTTTGTATTTTAGTCTGTCTTGTGAAGAACCAGTAAATTAGAAACATCATTCTAACACTTAGCTCATTTTTTTTTTATACCTAGCTTTTCTGATACTGGTTTTTAATAACATAATAATACATTATTTGTAGATTCCTTTTTTTTTTTTTTTNGTAAGCGTCTTTTAATTTCATGGCTGCAATCACCATCTGCAATGATTTTTGAGCCCCCCAAAATAAAGTCAGCCAGTGTTTCCACTGTTTCCCCATCTGTTTCCCATGAAGTGATGCGACCTAATGCCATGATCATAGTTTTCTGAATTTGAGCTTTAAGCCAACCTTTTCACTCTCCTCTTTCACTTTCAACAAGAGGCTTCTTAGTTCCTCTTCACTTTCTGCCATAAGGGTGGTGTCATCTGCATAATTGAGGTTATTGATATTTCTCCTGGCAATCTTGATTCCAGCTTGTGCTTCTTCCAACTCAGCATTTCTCATGATGTTCTCTGCATAGAAGTTAAATAAGCAGGGTGAAAATATACAGCCTTGACATACTCCTTTTTCTATTTGGAACCAGTCTGTTGTTCCATGTCCAGTTCTAACTGTTGCTTCCTGACCTGCATANCAACTCAGCATTTCTCATGATGTTCTCTGCATAGAAGTTAAATAAGCAGGGTGAAAATATACAGCCTTGACATACTCCTTTTTCTATTTGGAACCAGTCTGTTGTTCCATGTCCAGTTCTAACTGTTGCTTCCTGACCTGCATATAGGTTTCTCAAAAGGCAGGTCAGGTGGTCTAGTATTCCCATCTCTTTCAGAATTGTCCACAGTTTATTGTGATCCAAACAGTCAAAGGCTTTGGCATAGTGAAGAAACCAGAAATCGATGTTTTTCTGGAACTTTCTTGCTTTTTTTGATGATCCAACTGATGTTGGCAATTTGATGTCTGGTTTCTCTGCCTTTCTCAAACCAGCTTGAAATCTGGAAGTTCACTTTTCATGTATTGCTAAAGCCTGGCTTGGAGAATTTTGAGCATTACTTTACTACCGTGTGAGATGAGTGCAATTGTGTGGTAGTTTGAGCATTCTTTGGCATTGCCTTTCTTTGGGATTGGAATGAAAACTGACCTTTTCCAGTCCTGTGGCCACTGCTGAGTTTTCCAAATTTGCTGGCATATTGAGTGCAGCACTTTCACAGCATCACCTTTCAGGATTTGAAATAGCTCAACTGGAATTCCATTACCTCCACTAGCTTGTTCCTAGTGATGCTTCCTAAGGCCCACTTGACTTCACATTCCAGGATGTCTGGCTCTAGGTGACTGTGATAATATACTGTATTGGTGTTTTTCTTTCTGACTTACTTCACTCTCTAAAACAGGCTCCAGGTTCATCCAACTCATTAGAACTGACTCAAATGCATTTTTTAAATAGCTGAATAATATTCCATTGTGTATATTTACCACAACTTGCTTATCTGTTTTTCTGCTATGGACATCTAGGTTGCTTGCATGTCCTAGCTATTGTAAACAGTGGTGTGATGAACATTGGGGTACACGTGTCTCTTTCAATTCTGGTTCCCTCAGTGGATATGCCTAGCACTGGGATTGCTAGGTCGTATAGTGGTTCTGTTTCTGGTTTTGTAAGGAATCTCTACACTGTTCTCCATAGTGGCTGTATTAGTTTGCATTCCAATCAACAGTGTAAGAGTGTTCCCTTTTCTCCGCACCCTCTCCAGCATTTATTGTTTGTAAACTTTTTGATTGCAGCCATTCTGTGTGAGATGGTACCTCAATGTGGTTCTGATTTGAGTTTCTCTGATAATGAGTGATATTGAGCATCTTTTCATGTGTTTGTTAGCCATCTGCCCTTTGGCCCATTTTAAAAAAATTTTTTAATTTTTACTTTATTTTAGTTTACAATACTGTATTGGTTTTGGCATACATTGACATGAATCTGCCACGGNTAGACGTAAGTATATTATTTTACATTGCTTAAAATATTTCAATATTATTCTAAGTGATACATTCAAACTTTATTTTCTCTTTTCAGAAAATACAGGGCTCTGTTAGCTATTTGATGATAACTGGTGACAGTGCTCCTAGAGCTTGTGACATTGGCTCATATGTTGAGGTGTTACTGTGACCTGTAATACTTTACTATTGACAAGGGCAATGTAAATCCTTAGAGACTGGCATGAAGTGAAGGTGAAAGTGTTAATTGCTCAGAAGTGTCCAACTCTTTGTGACCCCATGGACTGTAGCCTACAAGCCTCCTTTGCCCTTGGAATTCTCCAGGCAAGGATATTGGCGTGGACAGCCATTTCCTTCTCCAGGATATCTTCCAGACCCAGGGATTAAATCCAGGTCTTCTGCATTGCAGGCAGATTCTTACCATCTGAGTCACCAGAGAAACCCAGAGACTAGCAAAATAGTTCAGTCATTCAGTTGTGTCTGACTCTTTGCGGCCCTCTGAATCGCAGCATGCCAGACCTCCCTGTCCATCACCAACCCCCAGAGTTCACTCAAACTCACGTCCATTGAGTCGGTGATGCCAACCAGCCACCTCATCCTCTGCCGTCCCCTTCTCCTCCTTCCCGCAATCCCTCCCAGCATCAGGGTCTTTTCCAATGAGTCAACTCTTCACAANCCCCAGAGTTCACTCAAACTCACGTCCATTGAGTCGGTGATGCCAACCAGCCACCTCATCCTCTGCCGTCCCCTTCTCCTCCTTCCCGCAATCCCTCCCAGCATCAGGGTCTTTTCCAATGAGTCAACTCTTCACAAGAAGTGGCCAAAGTATTGGAGTTTCAGCTTTAGCATCAGTCCTTCCAAAGAACACCCAGAACTGATCTCCCTTAGGATTGACTGGTTGGATCTCCTTGCAGTCCAAGGGACTCTCAAGAGTCTTCTACAACACCACAGTTCAAAAGCATCAATTCTTCTGTGCTCAGCTTTTTTCACAGTCCAACTTTCACATCCATACATGATCAATGGAAAAAACATAGCCTTGACTAGACAGACCTTTGTTGGCAAAGTAACATCTCTGCTTTTTAATATGCTATCCAGTTTGGTCACAACTTTCCTTCTAAGGAGTAAGTGTCCTTCAATTTCATGGCTGCAATCACCATCTGCAGTGATTTTGGAGCCCCCCCAAAACAAAATCTGACATTGTTTCCACTATTTCCCCATCTATTTTCCACGAAGTGATGGGACCAGATACCATGATCTTAGTTTTCTGAATGTTGAGCTTTAAGCCAACATTTTCACTCTCTTTCACTTTCATCAAGAGATTCTTCA
>SJYV01016732.1:1564893-1578550 GCA_006410875.1 Neotragus pygmaeus | reverse complement strand
ACACTGTTTCCCCATCTATTTCCCATGAAATGATGGGACCAGATGCCATGATCTTCGTTTTCTGAATGTTGAGCTTTAAGCCAACTTTTTCACTCTCCTCTTGCACTTCCATCAAGAGGCTTTTTAGTTCTTCTTCAGTTTCTGCCATAAGGGTGATGTCATCTGTGTATGAGGTTATTGATATTTCTCCCGGCAATCTTGATTCCAGCTTGTGCTTCTTCCAGTCCAGTGTTTCTCATGATGTACTCTGCATAGAAGTTAAATAAGCAGGGTGACAATATACAGCCTTGACGTACTCCTTTTCCTATTTGGAACCAGTCTGTCGTTCCATGTCCAGTTCTAACTGTTGCTTCCTGACCTGCATATAAGTTTCTCAAGAGGCAGGTCAGGTGGTCTGGTATTCCCATCTCTTTCAGAATTTTCCATTAGGTTAACCCTACCATTCTATGCAGTGAGGTGAAACCCAGCACCTTTCTAAGTCTAATTATTATAAACTGATTACTGTTTATTGGCCTAGTTAAGCTTTTGAAAATGTGTCTACTCTGTGAGTAGATGATACAGCAATATCTAAGGCTTCCAAGAGAAATGCTGAACCAGGAAAAAGGGTGTATGAGAAGTGTTTCTGAGTGAGTCTGAGCAGATGCTAGTGGCAAGCATAAGTGATTTTTCTATGCAGAGGTGAGCACAGAAGCATGATTAGTGTGGGTAATCAAAAATTGATTATATTCTAAGGTGTTTCACTGGAGTTATTGTGACACTAATATCAATAAAGGCCTTAGCAGCCATTTTATTTTTTTAATATTAATTAAATTCTCTACACATCTATCTTGTATATCTAAAATATACAAGTGTCTGGATACCCCAGTCCTAAACTCTCTGACCTTGTGCTGCTTGGTTTTTTTGCGTGGTTCTATGTTCCTCCTCCTATGTAGTTGCTGATGAAGGGGCTTATGGAGTAAAGAATTCAGCATTCACTAGTACTGTGTTACTCCCTAGTCTCATGTTCCAGAAAAGGCTAATAGCTGTTGTTTGTATGTAGTATGCTACAGTGAAACCCAGCCAGACCCAGGTCCTCCAAGGTCTCCAAGGTCTATTCCTGCCATCCTGTTCAGGCTGCCGTGCCCCACAGATCACGCAGGCTGTGGCCCCCCTGGGCACCATGATCACCACCCACAACCTGCACCTGCATTCTGCCTTAGTCCAGGTGAGCAAGGCCTGTCTTATCCCAGTGACTCATGTAGTTCACGGCCTCTTTTCCTTCCGTTGCAAGGGACACACACGTAGTTTAGTTGGAGCCCTGAAGGAGCACGGGGTTTTTCCACAGTTGGACTCGACATACTTGGACTCTGTTTTTATCACCAAGGTGACCAAAGATAACTGACCCCATACAGAAAGGACTAAAGCCCTTCTTAAAAAATCTGTGGGGCAACATGTCATTTGTCCTTCAGTCTCAGAAGTCTGAGTGGCCTTGTGGAGGTCAGGAGGAAAGAGCCCAACTTGGCCTTTACCAGTCAGTCCAACACAATCGTCTGCTGGGAGCTTTCAGAGACCTGTTTAATTAAGGTCATCTCCCGCTGAAATCTGGTTGTTTATGCAGGTCAGTGGTTCTTCCAGCCACAGTAACTGAGGGCAGTCACTCAGTCTCTTTTTTCCTATTTTGGATATGTGATGTCATCAAAGGGTCATGACTTCTTACTCAGTGAACCAGGGTATAAGTGGAGTCCCATATTTCACGTGGTCGGATGTTTGCCCTCCAAGACATTCAGCTGACTCAAACTCATGAAATATCAGAAGGAAACTTGTTCCAACTAGTCAAAAAATGACCGTTGCTATTACCTCTCTAGTCCAGACAGGTAGATCAGGCCAACGAGCAGGAAGTTCGAGAAGCCAATAAGTACTTCTTCACCGAATCCTGCATTGCTCTTTGTTTCCTTTATCAACATCTTTGTCACTTCAGTGTTTGCCAAAGCATTTTTTGAGAAAATCAACTGGGTAGTAGTGAATGTGAGGGTAAAGAAAAGGCCGCCTTGGGGCAGGAAAAGGTGACGTGACTTAGAGCTCAGGGAAATAGATCTCAGTGCTGCCCCCAAGTCACTGCACTAGCTGTGTTTACAGTCTGGGGCTGTAGCCAAGTCCAGACCCATCATTCCCAGGTTTGGACTGGGAAGGGCATTTTCCTCAGACAAGGACTGTCTCAAGCTGTTGTTAGTGGCTTTATGTCTGTTTGACTCTTTCTCATCCCCCTTTCCTTCCAAATACCAGTTGCTTTCCAGTCCTGCCTTTTGGTGACAACAGGTTGGGAGGAGTCAACACACAGGAAACAGAATCTGTGGCTAGACAGGCTGTTCTAGCACACTGAATTCTCTGTCCTCCTGACTCTTGATTGCCATTTTAGTTTTGCTCACTCTTTAGTTTCCCGTCATAGGACCTCTGACTCCTGGCTCTGCTTTGACTAAGGACTCCCTGTTCTGGGTGCCCTCTCATATCTGAAGCCTTCTAAGGGCCCTCAGCTCCTGTCATCATTTAAAATGACCCAGCATTCATGTATTACCATGCACATTCTAACTCAGAAGTTTTTGATGACCTGAGGGTGTAGAAAAATTATGGAGGAAGACCTCAGTGACACTGCTGCCAGTCTCTTCTGTCAGTCTGTGTCCAGTGTCTCACCTCCAGCATCCATCTCTTAGGTGACCGATATGTGATCTTTAGGAGAGGCCTTCTTCTCTGAGTCTGGATTCAAAATTAAAAGCTGTTCCTAAACTGCTTTGGTTCCAGGTTGCAGTCTGTAAAAAGAGCAGCAGTGCCCACACTCACCTTTTCCCTGATGATAACTCAACACTAGCTGTGGACATCTACAAAGGTGTAAACCTGTTCAGATTTCTGATCTTTGCTCCTGGATCAATATTCTTAGCCTAGTATCTGGTCTTTTCCATGGGTTCACTTCAGAGCTCAGCATATCTTCTCTGGAGAATCTGTTTTCAGAAATTCGGATGCCAAACAGGATTTTGGATTACATGGAAGGGATTAAAGATCCAACAAGATGAATCAATTGTATCAGCAATTCCCAAACTTGTGTTGATAGTATATTGTTCTCTAGGTTTTAATTGGGGTGAGTAAAGAAAGTGCTCTTAGTAAAGTATTCTCTTTTTTAATATGTATTCCCCACCCCACCACAGTGGCTGAAGACTTTATTTATTTATTTTGGTCACACTATGTGGCATGTGGGATTGAGTTCCCTGACCAGGGCTTGAACACCCCCTATAACCAGTGGACCATCAAGAAAGTCCCAGTAAAGTGGTATTTATTGGGACCTCTTTGTCCCTTTTATGCCAGTTACACTGTAAACCTCCAAGAGTAGAATATATAGTATGTAGCATCTCCAGAATTCATTTGCGTTTTCTCTCCATTCTTATTACCATCTTCCAGAATACTGTGTTAAGGAATATGATTTGGGAAATGTGTTGTAGACTTTTTTTTAATAGTTAACGTATGAGCTGAGGATAAAGGCTTTAGGAGCCTAGAGAAGAGAAGGGACCGGGCTGAGGAGGAATGGGGGCCCATCCAGCAGAATTTAGGTCGAAATCCTCTAGAATGAGGTCAGGACCCGAGTCTAGCTCCTGGGACAGTGCCAGCACAGTGCTTGGTAGAGGTGGGTGCGTAGCCAGGAATGGGGAGAGGTGACGCAGAGGATATGTTTGGGGTGTTGTCTCAGGTGATCTCTCACCCTTGCCTCTCCAGGGTGTTGTGCTGGGGTGTTACTTTGGGCCTGCCGCTCTCTACATCTGGGCAGTAGGGATCCTGGCTGCGGGGCAGAGCTCCACCATGACAGGAACCTATTCCGGCCAGTTTGTCATAGAGGTACGTGCTGCTGTGACTGGGATAGATGAGAGGAAGAGGACGTTGCCCTTTTGTCCTTTCTTAATTCTGTGCTTCTAAGGTTTTCCTAAACCTCCCCAGACCTTTTTCTGTTTCCTCTTCCAGACATTCATCCTGCTTCTATGTTTTCTTCCAGGGATTCCTGAACCTAAAGTGGTCACGCTTTGCCCGAGTGATTCTTACCCGCTGTATTGCCATCATCCCTGCTCTGCTTATTGCCGTCATCCAAGACGTGGAGCATCTAACAGGAATGAGTGACTTCCTGAATGTTATTCAGAGCTTACAAGTGAAGAGGGAGCTGAAGAAGCTCACCTCCCATTGAGTCAGGAGGCATTCTGTATTGCCCTTAGGTACCAAGCCTAGTGTGGGTGTGGGGAAAATTCAGAGGGAGAGGCACAGTCTTGGTCTACGATAAATTCCTATGAAACCTCTGGAATCTAAAAGGCTTTTAGAAGTGGCTTGTTTTTTTTCTAAGCCTGTTGAATGGGAATTATAAGCTGTAATTATACATAGAACACAAAATCATTATTCATTAATCCAAGCAAACATTAAATAATGTAAAGGAGACTGTTGGGTATTATGGAGATTAAGAAGATAACGCAGATAGAAATTTTGTAGACACTATGAGCATAACTGATGTTAGGTTCACGCTACAAATTTCCACATAACCTCCAGCATGTTACAATGACAGGAATCATTTCTCACAGAGTAAATGAGGCAGGGTCTGTGGTTCCCTTTTGCTAAAGTGTCTGCTCTCTAAGGTGTTACAAGGACCCCCAGTAGCCCTATCTGATCTTAGTTTTTTTCTTTTGCAGCTTCCCTTTGCTCTCATAACCATCCTCACGTTTACGAGCTTGCAGCCAGTGATGAGCAAATTTGCCAGTGGATTGTGAGTCCACTTCTTTTAGTTCCTAAAGATGTGTGGGAAAATGGTATCTTCATCAAACAGGCCAGTCAGAAAATCCATCTTGGGGAACTATATGCTTGAAGAGGCAACTGCTAGAGCTGCCCCTTTAATCTCTGACTTAGAAAACAGAGACTCTGGGGACTGCTGGGGACTTCTGTGGTGGTCCAGTGGTTGAGATTCTGCCTTCCAGTGCAGGGGCTGCCGGTTCAATTCCAGGTCAGGGAACTAAGGTCCTACAGGGTGTGACCAAAAACTGAAAATAAATAAACACAACATTATAAATCAACTATATGTCTGTTTTTTTTTAATTAAAAGAAAATAGAGATGGTGAATGTAACAAAGGAGGGAACGCATATTTTTTTATTTCTGAGAGTTTTTCAGCTTTTAGGTCTTTAACTCTTCAACTTCAGCCAATGAAAGTTAAAGCATCTTACTTCCATGTTAAATGATCTCGATGAGAAAGACATAAGCTAATACCTTTTATATACATCTCTAAAGGACGTGGGATATTTTAACTGAATTGTTGGATCTCTAAAGGACTCATTACTTTTTCAGTTGTAGGCTTGTTGCCTTTGTAAGGACTTAAATNATGTTAAATGATCTCGATGAGAAAGACATAAGCTAATACCTTTTATATACATCTCTAAAGGACGTGGGATATTTTAACTGAATTGTTGGATCTCTAAAGGACTCATTACTTTTTCAGTTGTAGGCTTGTTGCCTTTGTAAGGACTTAAATAATAGAGATTATTTGATTCTTTTCCTCTTTCTCCCTATCATTGTGTAACTTTGGCTCAGTTCAGTTCAGTCGCTCAGTCGTGTCCGACTCTTTGCAACCCCATGAATCAAGCGCGCCAGGCCTCTCGTCCATCACCATCTCCCAGAATTCACTCAGAGTCCATTCACAACCATCAAGTCAGTGATGCCATGCAGNGTTCCAAGTGTTATTAACTGTGTTGTGGAAACATTGTAAGACATATTCCATATTGCATTCTACTCAGGAATTCAAAATGCTTATTAAAGTAAATCAACTTGTAACTCTCAGATGAACATCTTTGGACACTAACCTTTCTTGAGATATAATTTGAGAAATGGAGCTCTTGGGTATGTGATTATAGCTGAAGAGCTAGTTTTTGCTATTGAGAGCAAGGGAAGCTAGACACAGAAGAGGACCGATAAACACCGATGTTTTCAGATTTCAGGAAAGTGGTTGCCCTAGGGGAAGCCGGTTCTGCAGGGGTGGTTATGAGCTCTGCTGGGACACAGTAGTGTTTATTTCACTTCTTGGTCTAGTTCCTGGTTGCCTGAGTATATTTATTCATGAAAAGTAATCAAGCTTTACAGCTATGATTTTTGCATATACCTCAATGGATGTCATACTTTAACAAAATTTGACTTCAAGAAAAGAACTGTTTTGAGGTGGAGACAGGAGTTGGAGTTAGAGCTGTGGACCACCTGGCACCTACACTCTGTGGGAGAGAGGTGAGGTGCTTTCAAAGGTAGTGTAGGGCATGGCTAAGAGGATGAGGTTCAGAGCCAGATAGAACTGGATTTGAATCCTCATTTCGAGGCTTCTGGCTGCGTAAGCAACAAGAAGAGCGATGGGTTAGGCCAGAGATACAGTCAGGGGCCAGACAGTGAAAGACTCTGTAAAGTCAAGATAAGGGTTTTGGTTTTCATTCTTAGCTTAGGTAGAGAGACAACAACAAAATTTCAAAATGCTTCATGTTCTACGAAATACACATCTTTGTCAGGAAGGAGAAAAAAGACTGAACTGAATTCTGAAAATAAATCTTAAAATCGTGGTAGAAAAACCAAAAGGGGCCAGAGAAAGCAAGACTACACAATCTCGACACAGATTCTTCACAACATGTAAGAGCTTGCACAGCCAGTAGCAGGTTCGGAAGTAGGTGAACTCGGGTGGTGCTGGTGGTAAGGACCCCCTGCCAGTGCAGGAGACGTATGAGACGGGGCTTCAGCCCCTGGGTTGGGAAGATCCCCTGGAGGAGGAAATGGCAACCCACTCCAGGATTCTTGCCTGGAGAACCCCATGGACAGAGGAATCCCTAGTCCTTGGGGTCACAAAAGAGTCAGACACGACTGAAGTGACTTAGCACGCAAGCACAAAATTTTATTTGGGAGTAAAAGGAAATTCCTTTCACTTCATGTCCATCAGAGACTCTGCTTTCTCTCCATCCCCTCCTAAAGAAAAGAAAAAACTTTTTAAAAAACTGTCTCCCTGTCCTATCACTATTACCATAGACAAATATCCACATGAAATAGTCTCTTCTCCAGCTGGCAGATGCCCTAAATCAATTAGCATTATTTCTTTGACAGCTATGCATTTAGGAGAAATACAATGTTCTTACTTGATTATGCTTACTTAAAAAGAAATAGGATTTTTATACTGATAACCATGGTAATTGAAATACTTGTAAAATGAAATAAAACCTCCCAAAATCTAGTAGACAGTTTACTTTGAAAGAAAAAGGCACTAAGAAAATAATAAGTAGTTGAGGCTAACAATGAGAATGGCAATTTAAAAGTATAAAATAAAAAAGAGAATTTGACTCAATTTAAAATTGGTACCATCATTTGACAATTGTAGATATCAGAATACATTGAGAGATCACAGTATAAAGGGAGAATGAATAAGATGGATCAAGAACTTTTATCCAACAATATTAGTACTGCTATATCTTTTTGAAAATTCCTCAACTGTATAAAGGATTTTTTCAGAGAAATGAAATTGGAGCTGTGCTTGCATTACATCAAAGAAAAACAACCATTATGTTGATTTCTGGGAACTTTGACCTATGTGCTAAGAAAAAAAAGTTGTAAGAACTTGAACAATATCCATTTGGTTCTACATCTATGATTTATAAGCAGGCAATTTTTGTTCTTAGAGAATATGATAAACAAACAATTCCACAATATTCTTAGTGTAACTGTGAAGTATATGAGTATAAACACTGATAAAATATGCTAAACCTGTGTCTTTTCTCTGTTAAAAATTATCTTGTGCTAAACTAACTTTTTTGAACTGATCATCTCTTAAATCTTAGGGGCAAGGTGAACAATTTAATAAGTTAGTCTTGACTACATGTTCTCTGACCTTTTAATACAAACAGAAGAATGGATCCTATCAGTCACATTTTTTTTAACATTAATTTCTGGGTATGGCTTCCCTGGTGGCGACAGTAACAGAATCCACCTGCAGTGCAGGAAACCTGGGTTCGATCCCTCGGTTAGGAAGATCTGCTGGAGAAGAGAATGGCTACCCACTCCAGTACTCTTGCCTGGAAAATTCCAGAGACTGGCAGGCTACAGTCCATGGGGTCACAAAGTGTCAGACATGACTGAATGACTAACACTTTCACTTTCCGTGTTTCTCCATGAGGAAAAAAACTGAAAACGTTAATTTTTTGTGTCATCACAGATAGAAAAGAAACCGGCTTTGATATTTCCAGTGTCATTACTTCACATATTAAAACTAAGTGAAAACTAACGCTACAATCTCTCTTTAACAAGCAACAGATATACATTAGAACATGATGACCCAGAAAAATTACCAGTGAGGTGTCCAAAAGAGAGTGTCAAAATGTGTTCAGGAGTCCAAATGTGACTGGATTTGCTACTTGGTATCTTAAAAACACTACTAGCACATTCTAAAACCACCAGAACCTTTTTTCTTATTCATGTACTATCACATACTATATATACCTCCTAACATTCTTTGAATGATAAAACAGATACAAAGAAAAACAGATGACATGAAGTTGACTAGTAGAGATATATTTGGTATATTTGAGATAATCTTGGCATAACACAACTGGTTTAAAAGATAAGTTACCTAACACGAAATCTACTGTATGGAAATTCCCTCCTAGTATCACGTGGACATTTCAGGAATGGTCTGGCCCCTGACAGAAGCCACACTCTCTGCTTTGGGCTGATGTTCTTTTGAACATCTCCTGTCTTTTTCTTTTCTTTCAGCTAAGGCTAGGGTTCTTAACCTGGCAGCTGTGGGTAAGGATTAAGGGATACCAAGAAAAGAAAGAAAGTGAAGTCGCTCAGTCATGTCCAACTCTTTGCGACCCCATGGACCATAGCCTACCAGGCTCCTCTGTCCATGGGATTTTCCAGGCAATAGTACTGGAGTGGATTGCCATTTCCTTCTCCAGTGGATCTTCCAGACCCAGGGGTCGAACCCAGATCTCCCGCATTGTAGACAGATGNACCCCATGGACCATAGCCTACCAGGCTCCTCTGTCCATGGGATTTTCCAGGCAATAGTACTGGAGTGGATTGCCATTTCCTTCTCCAGTGGATCTTCCAGACCCAGGGGTCGAACCCAGATCTCCCGCATTGTAGACAGATGCTTTGCCGTCTGAGCCACCAGGGAAGTCCAGTGTATACCAAAGCTTCCCTGAAATGTACACAAAATGGTGTGTGGACTTGGGTCACTTTTCTTTGGAAATGCTTCATGTATCTTTGCCAATCATTGAAAGGGTTTTGCATTCTGTCCTTCAGCCAGTCAACTAATGTTAATTGTGTTCATGTGTATCACTACGTGCTGGGCACAGTTCTAAATACTGGTAATACAAAGACAGCAGCCGTGTTTTTATGAAGCTAATGTTCTCAATCTCAAAAAGGCTAGGAAGCCCCAACCTAAAGCTTAAGGTAACTTGTTACAGCTGTTCTCATATGCCAAAAATGAATAATTACTCTCCTTGATTGTTCTGTGAATGGATATCTTCTGAATCATACATAAGCATTAAGACTTTTATTTGTTATCTTAAAGAAGTAACTATGGAAAATCATGTTTATTACTTCTAAAATTGTATCTATATACAAAACTATATATACATATGCATGCATATATACTTATACATGAATTATATATTTGTGTATGTGTGCTAAGTCACTTCAGTCATGTCCAATTCTGCATAACTGTGGACTGTAACTCGCCAGGCTCCGCTGTGCATGGGATTCTCCAGGCAAGAATACTGGAGTGGGTTTCTGTGCCTTCCACCAGTGTATCTTCCCAACACAGAGATCAAACCCACATCTCTTATGTCTCCTGCCTTGGCAGGTGGTTTCTTTACCACTAGCACCACCTGGGAAACCCGTAGATGTGCGTGCATGCATGCTAAGTTGCTTCAGTCGTGTCTGACTCTTCGAGACTCTAGGGATGTAGCCCACCAGGCTCCTCTGTCCAAGACATTCTCTAGGCAAGAATACTGGAGTGGATTTCCACGCCCTCCTCTAGCGGATCTTCCCAACCCAGAGATCAAAGTCACTTACATCTCCTGAACTGGCAGGCAGGTTCTTAACCATTAGTGCCACCTGGGAAGCCCTGTGTATGTGTGTGATTGTATAAAACCTTTCCTGTTTTAAATTATTTCACTACTATGTATTTCCATCTCTTAAACAAAATGGAAAGTTTATATTAGTTTCATAATGTCTTAGTGTTAAACAGATTTTGCTACACAGAAAACTGGACTTTATTTTTATTCTCCACAGGACTTAGAAAGTTAATGTACATAGTGAAGATATTCAGCGAATGTTGATACAGAGAATTAGTGAATTACAGGATGGATGAATGGGTAAATAAATTAACAAGTCTACATTTAGTAATAAAGAGTTTTAAAAGCTAAACCCCTTCGTGCTTATACATACCAAGAGTATACAAAGTAGTAATTCCAGGATAGCACTTCATGTGAGAAACGCAACTAGAAACCAAAGGCAGCACCTTTCTGACCAGGTTGCCTGTAGCAACTAAGATGCCTGTAAAATGCCTATTACAGACGGAGAGAAAAAATGAACTAGAACTTCTGTCATATTAACCTTGCCTACTAGGGGGCCACAGTCCATGGGATCGCAAAGAGTCAGACACAACTGAGCAAGTAATACATATTTTATGTAAACAGAAGCCGTAAACCTTTTGTGGTATTGGTTCACCCTTTCTCCACAATACATGTCTTGAAATTAGTTTTTCTGGCCAGCAATTTGCCCTCACCCCTAACACCTCCAGGACAGGAGACTGATTGACTGAAGTCTTTGGAATTAACTTCGACAAGGAGCAAAGTGAAGCTCATGAAACTGAGTGCAACACAAGCTGATGGGACTCACGCATGGTGCCGAGTGCCCCGGCTTTTCTATAATCCTTGGTTGACCTTTCCTGGCAGTGGAAACAGGATCCACTAAAAAAAAAAAAAAAAAAAAATCTGTGATAGTGAAACTGGACAGAAAAACAGCGGGGACCTTAACAGATTTCCACTGCCTACAACCATGGTTCTCAAAGTGGTCTAGACTACCAGCAGCAGCAGCACCGGGGAACTCATTGTACTAGACTGCTGAGGCTACCATAACAAAAGACGGCAGGCTGGGTGGAGTCAGCCATAAACATTGGTTTTCTGGCCAGTTTGGTTTCCAGTGAGAGGTCTCTTCCTTTTTTTATAAGCCACCAATCCAATCAGTTTAGGAACCTCACTTAACCTTAATAACCTTCTAAAAGCCGCGTTTCAAATACTTTGGGGATAAGGACTTAAACACACAAATTCGGGAGGACTCAGTTCAGCCCACACAAATGAAAATTCTGGAGCCCCGCCTGAGATCTATCAAATCAGAAATTCAGGAAATGAAGTCCTGCACTTTGTGTCTTATTAATCTCTCCTGGTGATTTGCATGCATATTAAGGCCTGAGAAGCACAAGCCTTCATGAAAAATTCCCAGCCTTGCATTTTATTTTCTCCATAGGTTTTCCCATTTTTACTTTCCAACCTTATGTCCTATCACTCTAGGCCACGAACTTTCTGCTCAACTATTTCTCACCATGGCCTGAAAGATCGTTTGTACTCTGTCTTCTAGACTCTTGTTTATGCTCTTTCACCAACCTCAAATTGTCTTTCGACCTCTTTCATTAAAGCATCACTTTAACATCTCAGCCACGGTCATGTCTTCCTTCTCCAGATAGCAGAAACCCTAATATCATTTTCATATTTTACAGGTTTTACTTTCTCAGAGTTCATAGGTTATACTCATCTGTAATTTTAGCACAAGACTTTGCATGCACATAAAAAGTATTTAGTCTTCAAAACATTATATACTGTCTTGCTTATAACTCTCCTGTAAGTGACTCCCTTCAACACTGATTCCAATACAGCACTGATTTGGGACATCAAACAGCCCATTGGTCTCTGACATAATGCCACTTCTAAAGCTTCTTGATATTAAAAAAATAATATACTATCTGTAATTTATTAAGTCCTATAATAAGCACTTAGTGCATTGCTTCATTAAATTCAGTCACTCTAAAATAGGTATTATGATCCTTATTTGACTAAAAAAAGACACTGTTTAGGTCATTCCAAGCACCAGTTGAGATAGTAATTTTAAAAATAAAATTCCATTCTCAGCCCACCTGGTGTGTTCAACAACCTCAATATCTTACAGAAATAGGAGATGTACTGCTCATAGTACTTGGCGCTGTTAGTGATGGTGCTGATCTGGCCCATGGAGGTGATGTAAATGAGCTGGGTCACTGTATTTTTCTGGGTTGTAGCCCACCAAGGTCATCTGCATCTGCAAATCTTGAGACACTGTGGTACATACTTTGTCCTCTGTGGGGAGAAAAAATGCCACAACAATGGGGCATTAATATGCAAATGTCAGAAAATAAGTGAGTTACACTCTCACTGATGTTTTCCCTGAACTGCTGTGTATGTGTGCGTGCATGCATAGTCACGTCTAACTCTTTTCCAGGCAAGAATATAGGAATGGGTTGCCATTTTCTACTCCAGGGGATCTTTCTGGACCAGAGATCAAACAGGTCTCTTGTGTTTCCTGCATTAGCAGGCAGATTCTGTACCACTGCACCACCTGGAAAGCAAGGATAGTAATCCTTAAAATACCCTTTTCTCACACCTGAGTTCTGCTTATATGGACAAAGTACAAAAGCAGTATTTTTATTAAAAACAAATGCAACTTTACAGCCATACCACCCAGAATGTGCCTGATCTCGTTTATCTCTGAAGCTAAGCAGAGTTGGACCTGCTTAGCACTTGGATGGGAAAAACAAAAGCAAGTTTCCACCTGAAAACGAAAACAAATAGCCTAAGTATCTGGTTGATACTTTAACGGACCAGCATTGAATGTGAGGCTCCTTGTGTTCCAATGCCTTTCCAATTCTGCAACCCCTCACTCCTCCTATAGAATATTTGCTCCTTCCTAAGTGAACTATGAAGATCCAAGCCTCTGGATCTTTGCACATGCTGTTTGTTCTAATCAGGATATGCATCATATCATCATCTTGTCAACAAATGTTCTTTTCACGCTGAGCTTTCAGATAAAATTAGAAACTGCATGTTCTGTTATTGAAATGCTCTACACAGGTGGGATGTTGCAAATAAATAATTATCTTGTTTTGCACCCTGAAAATTTCAATGTGTGGAAAGGAGAAGCAGATATAAGATTGATGGGGTTAAATTAAAATCCTATGAAGTTCTGCATTTGAATTAGAAGCATCACTCTTGTCACGCTAGTGTATGCTCCTCAGTTTTTGTCTCGTCACAACAAGGATTTGGAGTGATGGACATTAAAGCCCGCTCGGCATGTCATGGCTCTCAGGTCTTGCTTGGACAGACCCTGTTACAGCGCTCAGGTCTCGAGCGGACCATGTTATAGCTCTTAGACAAATCAGTGTTACAGCTCAGTGTTACAGCTCTATTTTATTTAGATAATAGCAGGAAAATCCATCTTCGAGGCGAGAGGGCCTGTCGACCCAAAGACGCGAAGGGAAGAGCACCCCAGCGCGTGGGAGAGAGAGAGCTAGCTTTGGCTCCTCTTTTTACATTCCCCCCCACCCCAACC